>PVIY010006221.1:0-39114 GCA_004026745.1 Myrmecophaga tridactyla
GGTTAGATCCAGTCTCAGTCATCAAGATAACTTTGGACTTGGGGTAGGTTAGTTCTGGGTGGGCCCAAGACCCTTCATTAACATTAGGGGCTATTTTTAGTGATTACAAGTCTCTAAAGTTAAAAAAAAAACTGGGTAACTGAGTATAGATGAAGGTTAGTCACAAGGTTTTTACAATCACAGGGACAGAAGATAAGGGCTATCCAACCATTATCAGAGACCAAGGCAGCTGGATTACAATTGAGGGATTTCAGGAATTTCCCTCCATCTACTCCAGTATGCCAGAAGGCAAAAAGGAATATCTATATAATGATTCAGTTTAATCACAATCATCCCTTACATCCTAATTTCTCGGTTACATTCCCAGGTGCTGGAAGCCACTGTCTGTGGATTCGACTGTACCCCCTCCCCAGTCAAAAGACCAGCCCCACGGCCTCCCAGTCTCTAGGGCTGAAAGCCCTGGCCATCCTCTTGGGAGGATGTGGGGAAAATAGTTCACATTCTCTTCTGAAGAGAAGAACCCACAGCCAAGAAACCAGACAGGGCTTCTTTCTCAATCAGGTTATTTTGCCACATTACATTTTCAATTAATCACCTTCTTACGCTTCCAGCAGCAGAAGTTCAGTAGTAGGCGATTTAGCACATGGAACATTCCTACAAGGGAGCACTGTGCAGCCAGGCAGAGGGATATTTGATGGACAGAGGTCCGTGTTAATATTGTTAACTAAAAAGAAGCAGCTCTTAAAATGGTATTACAATGTGCTCCAATTTTTTATGTCACCCTAAAATTATACGTTTATAAAAAGAAAAAGGGACCACAAATGTAAACGTCAAAATGCTTGCTTCCTGTGTGTGGTGAGATTACAAGGCATTTTCATTTTCTTATTTTTGCTTGTTTAAAATTTTACAGTGAGTATATATTACCTCTTTTGTGAGTAATTTGGGGGAGAAAACATGAATTTTTAGCGGATTTTTTTTTAATTACAAAACTAATACATATTCATTGCAGATGAACATGTCACAAAAGTGACAATCCTGTCTTTCCCTACCCACACTCCAGGGCTTACCTTGATTAGAATGGGGAGCCTCACATCTACATATTTTTGTGTAGTTTTTTTTTTTTTTTGCATATATGGAACTATAGATATTTTTCTGCAACTTCTCTTATGCCAGTTGCCTAGTAAAGTCGAGATAACAATGGCACTACTTTATTGGGTTGTTGATTGGGTGAAGTGAGTTAACATATCTGAAGTGCTTACAGCAATGCCTACATACAAAAAGTACTGTGCAAATTTTAACTATTTTTATGTATTTATGTATTTTCCCACTCAATTTCATAGATATCCCTCTACATTAGGACTATGTCAATTTAATACTTAGGAAAGAATTAGAAAAATCATTCTTTTTTGTTTTGCATGGGCAAGCTCTGGGAATCAAACCTGGGTCTCTAGCCTGGCAGGCAAGAATTCTGCCACTGAACCACCATTGCACCACCCCCAAATCATTCTTTTGAAAATGGAACAAAACGAATGAATAGCTAACTTCCCAGCTCCTTCCTCCTGCCATTTGGAGAGAAGTTACCTGAGGGAAAGTTCTCCCGTTTGTCTGTTTTCACAGCTGGTGTCCCAGCTGGACTTTACCTGAAGGAACTTGAGCCTCAGATGGACAGTCTGCTTAGCTGAATGCCATGCATATATAGAAGCCTGGGATTACCTGAACTATTTGCACCTTATAGAAGGAAAAGGAAGCAGAAATGTCCTACGGCCCCTGGAAATCTGCATAGTTGTGGGGCTGCACAAAGGCCTGGGTTGAACTGATTGGTAGATTTGTCCCAGTCTTAACATAACTGCAAGACAGAAGCAGAAAAAGAGATCAGGTTGACAATAAGAAACCATGAAAGTTTCTTGCATCAATCACCAAAAATGTGTGTGCAGGAAAGACCATTTTTAATAATTAGTAACGAGGCAGTGAGATTACAAAAGTCAGTTATCACTGAGGTCAACATGGTTATTACCTATGTTTTGGATTCAGGAGCAAAACATAAAAGAAATTACATCCAATTCACAACCCAGCAAATGCCATTGGCCCATAATCTATTAGGTGTTTTATATGTGATGTTTGCAGAATCCTTGTAATTTCTTAGGTTCTATTCTTTTTAAAATAAAGAATTGTCCCATTAATAAGATGGCATTAAGCTTAAACCAGACAAAGACATTACAAGGAAAGAAAACATAGACCACTATCCCTCATGAACATAGATAGAAAACTCCCCAACAAAATTTTAGAAAATAAAATCCAACAATAGAATAGAAAAATAACAATATGCTATGCCTAAGTAAGGTTTATTCTGGGAATTCAAGACTGGTTCAATATTTGAAAATCAATGTATTCCATCATATTGACGATTAAAGGAGAAAAACCATATGATTATAACAACTTATGTAGAAAAAGCATCTGATAAAAGTCAATAATTCATGATTAAAAGAAAAACCTCTTAATGAATAAGGAAAAGAAGGGACATCCTTAACCTGATGAGGGGCATCTACAAAAAACCTATACCTAACATCATACTTAATGGTGAAAGACTGATGCTTTCACCAGTCAACAAGGCAAGGATATTTACTTCCATTCTTCTTATTTAACATCATATCAGAAATGCTTACTAGTGCAATAAAGCAAGAAAAAGAAATAAAAGGCATATATATGGGAAATGAAGGAATAAATTTTTCCATATTTGTGGATGACATGACTGTCTATGCACAAAATCCCAAAGTATTCACACACACACAACACTTAGAGCTTGTATGTGAGTTTAGCAAGGTTGCAGGATATAAGGTCAATACACAAAAATCAATCATATTTCTGTACATTAGCAATACGAATAGGAAACCAAAATTTAAGAAAAATACCATTTATAATAGCCAAAAATGAAATCTCCCAAAACAAGAACAGCTCTAGGCTGAAATGACAAAACACTGATGAAAGAAATTTAAGACCTAAATAAATAGAGGGAAATATCATGCTCATGGATAAAAAGATTTAGCATAGTAAATATTAAATTCTCTTAAAATTGATCATAAATTTAACTCAATTCCAATAAAAACCCTATATATTTTTGGTAGATATAGACAAACAGAGTCTAAAATTTATATGGAAAAGCAAAAGAACTAGTATAACTAAAACAATTTTGAAAAAAAAGAACAAATTTGAAGGAATCATACTACCTGCTTTTAAGGTTTACTACAATGCTGCAGTAATCAAGATAGTGTGGTACTATCAACAGAGGAGAAACAGATTGAAGGAACAGTATATAAAATCTAAAAATAGACCCACGCAAATATGGCCAATTGATTTTTTTTTCCGTTTTCATTGTATACTTTATTTTAATTTGTTTTCTGGTTCACCTTCAAGTTTAGTGCACAAACTGTAAGACTCTGAAAAGTCCTATAAACTTAGGCTGAGATAATAACTGTTCACTGAAGATTGAGTGTTTCTCTCTTGATAAGTAAAATGTTTTGTGGTTTTACGTAGATATTTCCTTAAACAGTGGTATCTCCAAAATCCTTGTTCCAACGTACACATGCTTCTAAGGTTTGAAGACTCACACTGCGTTTTATCTTTTCCAAGGATTCAGTGAAGCCAGATATTTGAATATTTCTCATCTCCCTGGCAGGCATATTCTTCACCTGCTCTGGTTTTGGTTCTTGGATAGGACCCAGAGCTGCATCTTTTGCCAAAGCTGTTAAATCACTTCTGGAGTACCATCAGTCATTCTAGCAAGTTGTGCTAACTCTTTCTGAGTCAATGGACTTCCTTGCTTGCAAGGCAGATTTTTAAGTAAAAGTAACCTTGTCTCCTCATTTGATAAAGATACATATACCCGTTTGATGAACGCCTGAGAACCGCCGTATCAAGTTCTTGTGGTCTGCTCATTACACCCATTACAAGTACTCTGTCATCTCCAGCAGATTGTACGCCATCAAATTCTATTAGAGATTCAGTTTTTAGACATCTACTAGCATCATGTTCTCCTTCTCTTCTTTCACATAAAAGACTATCAATTTCATCTATAAAAATTATAGAAGGCTGATGTTCCTGAGTCACAGCAAAAAGAGCTCTCACCCATTTCTCTCCTTCTCCCCCATATTTTGAAGTTTAACTTGTGCTTATATTAAAGAAAGTTGCATTAGACTCTGCAGCTACTGCTTTAGCCAACATTGTTTTTCCATTTCCAGGTGGACCAAATCCTCTGGCAGGAGCTCTAAACCTTGTGAATAACTCAGGTTTCAGAGAAAGAAGAATAACAATTTCTTGCAATGCTTGTTATGCCCACTCTTGCCCAGCTGTAGCATCAAATTTCACAGCTGTTCCATTGTCCATAATTTCATTCATTATAAGGTTAGCAAGGTTGCTGTCCATATTGGTAAAATTTTTCGTTTTGCTTTTTGCGCAGAGCAGTTGTAGGGGTAGAAGTTTTATTGCTTCTATTTGTTTTTGGAGCACCCTTACGAGTTGTGGTTATAGGACCAGGCCCCCGCTTCACTCCAGAAAGCTTGGATAATCCACTGCAACTGGGTGCTCTGTGGTGGCCTGAGAGACCTGTGGATCCAGATTTCATAACTGTTTTTGAATGAGGCAGTGAATTACTTATGTGTGTTAAGGGATCCTTTCTTTTTGGAACAGCTCCATTTTCTGACTGGAGATGTCCATTGTGGCATGTTTAGTTAGTGCTGTCATTATAACCATTCATTTATGACTTGGAAAATTGTAAAACTGGGTGCAGCTTCTGTAGAAGTTGTAAACGGTCCTTGGCCATAGCTAAATTCGTCATCATTTTAGCTTGAAGGCGTCTAGCCCCGTCGCACTGTTCACCTTGTCCTGTAACTATGACTGCTATTCTTTCCTCTAGTTCTTCAGTACCTTTTCTGTACCGTCCCACAGCTTGTTCCTTCTGTCCCTTCTGGTCTTCTTTGATGCACAGGACAATGGAGATGACTCAAAGGCCTGCTTTTAGAGGGCTTAGACATACTAGGCCACCCCGCCTGACACAGGCACTGCCGGCGAGGTGGAGGCCATTGCAGCCGGGGAGCGCCTCTTGGCCTCGTGAGGGTGTGGGAGAAGCCCACGAAAAGACAGAGCCACACGAAGAGGTGCCCCAGGTGGAAGGCCACCAGGTGCAACAGCGGGAAGCCCATGAACAGCGGGTAGGCACGGCCAATTGATTTTTGACAAGAGACAAAGGCAATTCATAGGAGAAAGGTCTTTTCAATAAATGGTGTGATGGCTTGAAGCTGTATGTATACAAAACATGTGCTTAAATCTAATCCATTCCTGATTCCTGTGGGTATAAACCATTGTAAATAGGAGTTTTCGATGCGGCTACTTCAGTTAAGGTGTGACCACCTAATCAAGGATGGGTCTTGATCCTCTTACTACTGGAGTACTTTATAAATGGAACAAATGCATGTATATAAATACATAGATAGTTAGAGAGAGAGAGAGAGAGAAAAGGCCACAGAAGCAAGAAGCTGAAAGCAATGAAACCTAGAAGAGAAGAAAAAGACCAGAAGGCCCTGCTCTGTCCTTGCCATGTGGCAAGGAACCCAAGGATCTTTGGCAGCTGATGTTAAGGAAGGAAGCATTGCCTTGATGATGTCTTGATTTGGACTTTCTTGCAGCCTCCAACTGCAAGCTGATAACTTCCCATTGTTAAAAGCCAACCCATTTTATGGTATCTGCTTCCAGCAGCATATGAAATGAAAACAAATGGTGTTAGAAGAATTGGACATCCTTAGGCAGAAAGAGAAATCTAAACATAAACTTCACACCTTATAGAAAAATTGACTCAAAATGGATCACAGACTTAAATGTAAAAACTTTCAGAAGAAAACATAGGAAAAAATCTTCATGACTCGGAGACAGGCAAAGAGTTCTAACACATGACAAGGAAAGCATAATCTACTAAAGAAGAAAATTGATAACTTTTAGTTCATCAAAGTTATCAATTTTTGGTCTGTAACAGACACTATTAAAAGAATGAAAAGATAAGCCACAGACTGGGAGAAAATATTTGCAGATCACAGAGCCAACAAAGGACTTGTATTGGAGCTATATAAAGAACTCTCAAAACTCAGCAGTAAGAAAACAAAGAACCCAATTAAGACATGAATAAAAGACTTAAGGGAACACTTCACCCCAGAGGATATACAGATGGCAAAGGGCAAATAAGCACATGAAAAGGTATTCATTGACCACTAGGAAAATGAAACTTAAAACCTTAGTGAGATACCACTACATACCTGTTAGAATGGCTGGAATAAAGTATAATGATAACACCAGGTATTGGCAAGGGTGTTTTCATACAATGGAATTTTCATACATTGATGGTGGGAATGCAAAATGGTATAGCCATGCCAGAAAACAGTTTTGCAGTGTCTTAATATATGAAACATAAACTTACCATATGATCCAGCAATAGCAGTCACAATTATCTGCCCTAGAGAAATGAAACCTTACGTTTACACTAAAACATTTACAAGAATGTTCTCTATTAAAAATCTTCAAATAGTGGAAGCAATACTTCAATGAGTGAATGGATGAACAAACTATAGTATATTCATGCAATGGAATGCTACACAGAATTAGAATGGAAGACCTATTCATACACAAAATAACTGTAATGAATGTCAAAAGCATTATGCTGAATGAAAGAAACCCATCTCAAAAGCTTAGACATTGCATGATTCCATTTATAAGACATTCTTCAGTGCTGGTTGGCAGGAGATAGAGGTAGAGAGGAAGATGGAATTTCAAAGGGTTGGCACAAGGGAATTTGGGGGGAGTGGATGGAAATGTTCTGTATCCTGATTTTGTGATGGTTACATGAATCTATACATGCGTTGAAATTTATAGATCTGTGCATGCACACACATCAATTTAACTTTATGCTAATTTAAACAAATAAAAGAAAATGAAAAGAATGGGGAGTTATGAGAAACAGGGTGTAAGAAATAAGATGATTTCCAAATGCTTGCAAGATATCACTACTTGGTTATGACATTCCACACATCATATTCAATATATTCAGAATCCGTCTTACTTACTAGACCTCTAATGTTCTTATTTCTCACTATAGTTTTACCTCTCTTCTGGTCACCCATGCTTCAAACTTTGAGTCATCTTTGGCCGCTCTCTCTCCCCAACGGCCTATCAGTTGCGATGTTCTGTCTATTATACATCCATAATTTAAATGGATATCCATTTTCTCTTCTCCTTCCCTCCTGTTCTTTCCCTAGCTTCTCACTTGTCAGTATTTTTGCAATTGGTTCTTAACATCTTCCTGCCTTAAAAACAGCAGCTTTGGAGTTAGACCAACCTGAGTTTAAATCCTGGCCCTGCCTCTTATAGGTGTTTGACCTCAGGTCTGATATACTTAACCCCTCTGAACCTTGGGAATTGTTGCAAATTGAAAATATTATGTACCCCAGAGAAGCCATGTTTTAATCCTGATTCAATCTTGTAGAGGCAACCATTTCCTTTAATTTGATTCAATACTGTAGGTTGGAAACTTTTGATTAGATTATATCCATGGAGATGTGACATGCCCAACTGTGGGTGTAATCTCTTGATTAGATGGAGATATGACCTCATCTAATCTCTTGATTAGATGGAGATATGACCATTCTGGGTGGGTCTTGATTAGATTACTAGAGTCTTTAAAAAGGGAAACACTTTGGAGAAAAGACGGAAATGACAGAATTGAGAGAAATGACAGAAGCCTCAGAGCTGAAAGAAAACTTCACAGCAGAGCTGACACAGATGCGTGGAGAACAGAGACACGATGTTTGGAGATGCTTGGAGCCCAGCAGATGTCACCATGAGATGTTAAGCAAGCCAGAACCTGGAGAGAGACAAGGGAAGCCAAGCAATGAAAGCCAGCCCTGGAGAAGCAAAGTGAGTAACCTGACAGGAACAGAGGCTGAAAGCACGGAGCCCAGGAGCAAGGGCCCAGCAAGGGGGCCAGCATGCCTTCCCAGCTGGCCGAGCTGTTCCAGATGCATCAGCCTTTCTTGAATTAGGGTGTCTTTCCCTGGATGCCTTAGCTTGGACATTTCCATGGCTTAGAACTGTAAACTTGCAATTTATTAAATTCTCACCACCCTACCCTCCCTTTTTTTTTTGCCTGGGCAGGCACCGGGAATCGAACCCGGGTCTCCAGCATGGCAGACGAGAACTTAAATTCCCCTTTTTAAAAGCAGTTTCAGTTCTGGCATGTCGCATTCTGGCTGCTAGCAAACTAACACAGGTATCATTTGTAAAATTGAGGTAATAATACCCAACTCATAAAGTGATGGTGAGGAATTAGAAAACACTAGATGCCAGGCTCCGAGTCCTAAATGTACCATCTAATTGTTACTTTTGTTAAATGAGACAATATAGATAAAGAGCCTGGCATGGTGCTGGTTGCATAATAAGTATTCAGTCCTTGCTGGCTGTTTTATATGATTATTTTTCACCCCAGTCCATTTTAAGCGCTACTGTCAAATGAGTTTTCCTAATGAGTAGTTTTGAATATGTCCATCTATTGCCCACAATCTTTCTTTGACTTCCTCTTGCCTGTTGAATAAAGCCCAAACGCCTTAGCCCAGCATTCAAAGCTCTTCTTGATAAGGCTCCAGCCTCCCTTTCAGCCCTTATCTCTGAATTTCACTCCTCAAACTGTACGCCATTAGACCTCTGGTCTTTTCTTCTCTTTAGCTTTGTTCAGATCGTTCTCTCTTCTTGGAATGCCCTTTCCTCCTCCCATTTTGCTCAGCAAATATTTGCTCAGTAAATAGATGGTGTCCTTTGGAAAAGCAATCCCAGGGACTCCAGTTCCAATTTGTGCCATTTGCCCCTCCTGTGGTGGAGACACACAGAGAAGATTATGCTTATTTTTGGCAGGACTCTTGTGGGGAGGCATATATACAAATCAAGTGGATTTTAAAAATCACCCTTGCTCCAAGCCTCTCTCCAGTTCTCCCAAATACTGATGCCACATAACGCCAATGCAAAGATATAATATTGCTAAACTCCTCGAGTTCAGTTAACTTCTCAATTCAGAGCATGTTTAATGAATGCTTACCAAGTGCTCTGCAACTCACTGGGGACTGTGGGGGGCCAGAACACATTTAAGACCATCTGCCGGAGGAGACGAGACTTGTGCAACAATTGCCAACAATGCATGGAATCAGAATCTGGTTCTGAATTTTGTGACACGAAAGGGAAACTTTTGACTAGGACCAGCCTGTGCACAAGAGAGAAGGGATCAGGCAGCTGCGGCTGGATGAAGCTTCGCAATAGCTGTGACTGCGGTGCAGCTCCATGCACCGCATGCTTTGAGAATGTGTGGTATGCTAAGGCAAACATCTGATGTGCGCTGGGAAAATGCATACCAATAAGATCTCTATTCATATGATAATCCAGACGCAGAACAATCCCCTAAAAGGCGGTTCTACCAAAACCACTGATAACTTTCTGTTGCTGAAGGAGTGGGGAGATTTTTTTTCTCCAAGGACCAGCTCCCCTTCCTGTCTATGGCCCATACCTAATGCAGTCCATTTGCTCCAGCACAAGCTCAATTTAAAATGCTAAGATACCTTTAATGACAGTAGCAGTGTGAAAAACACAGGGAGATGCAAAATAGGTCCATGTAGCCTTGCAACTTACTCAATATCTCTGACCTGCTTAACTCACCATCCACATTCTTGACAGGTCTTGGGCCTAGGTTTTATTCTCAGAATATTCTCAGCTCTTGGGTTATTCAAACTAGTAAGAGTTAAGCCTCTAGCACAGATGGAAATCAAGAGGGTCGGGAGCTGAACCCATATACTAGCTCTGTGACCTCAAAACTCAGAGTTCTCTGAGGTTTACTTTCTTCATTTAGAGTGATACCAGTTGGGGTGATACTACTGATGTTAAGATTTGCTGTAAGGTTTTAATGAAGTGATGTGTGACAGTAGGTTCTTGCTATGCGCTGGCTGTCGTCACTCTAACAATCACTGGTGGTCTTTCCACACTCATTTCCATGCCTAAACTAGCTGCTCCAAAGCTACTAAACTCCAAATCTAACAACCCTATCTTCCTCTGTATCCCCCTGTTTTACTTTCTGTCTGCCAAAACAAATATCATACAATGGGTTGGTTTAAACGATGGCAATGTATCGCCTCAATTTCGAGGCTAGGAGAAGTTCAAAATCAAAGTGTCTGCAAGGCGATGCTTTCTTCCTGAAAACTGGCATTATGGGGCTGGCTTTAGGGGGTTCCTTGGTCCTTGACTTTTCTGACACGTGACCATGCACATGCCGGCATCTTCTCCTTTCTCTTCCAGGTGTCATTGACATCCAACTTCTGATTGCTCCCTATGGTTTCTCCTTTCAGGTCCAATTTCCTCATAAGGACTTTAGCCATATTGGGTTAAGTTCCATCCTTATTCAGTTTAGGCACACCTTAACTAATAATGTCTTCCAATGGGTCCATACCCAGGGGACAAGGGGTTGGGATCTGAACATATCTTTTGCAGGGGACATAATTCAATCCCCAACAGCCCTATAAATCTCTTAATAGCATGAATAGTTTTTAAAATATCAACAGTGCAGCTATTATTGAGTGCCAACTACGTGTCTTGCCCTGTGCTGGAAATTTCCAAATGTTAGCTCCAATCCTAACTATTTCCAGTTTATATTGCAGGAAACTGAAGCTCAGAGTAGAGAAGAGATTTGCCCACAGTAAGCAGCAGAGGTAGAATTAGAACCCAGGTCTTCTCCAAAGCATATGCTCTCCCTACTCAACCACATTTTCTCTTTTGGGAAGAGATGTCTTGCTTTTCTAGCCACGAAGACCTGATTAAACAGAGACAGACATGATCTCTGTCCAGGCTATGTCCCCAAGAAACTTACAGTCTAGCCAGGAGACACGGACAATAAATAATTAAATGCCACTATAATTGTATTGGGGTTACGACAAAGGGATGTAGAAGCTACACTGGTGGTGGAGGTGGTGGGATATACAGGAAATGGTTAATTCTATATGGCAAGAATTATTTCAGAAGGGCCATTTCTTCAAAATAGGCTATTTTCTTCTTTTTTCTGCTCATTCCTGTGTTACCAGTTTTTTTGGCACTTTCAACACCTTTGAGGATATCCCACAGACCACGCCAAGTAAAAATAGCGCATCTAAAACTACATTTATATTTTACAGCATTCTCCAGGGAAAGCTATAATTCAAACCACAACGCATCAAAATGGGGAGATTTCTCCATAGCTAGCAACATCTGGGTGAAATGAAGGAGATGAAACTTTGGCCACAGTATTACAAAATGCATTATTAATTATGCTTAACTGCCTGCTATTTGACCACTATAGGCTGGCAATTGTGCAGCACAAAGTTCAGCTCTACAACTCCACAACTCTATTTCCATAAATCACTTCTCAGGTCCAGTGAAACTCAGGCCCAGTCGGTTCAATAAGAAGTCTTCAAACATAAGGAAATTTAGCATGTGATAAAAAGGGCCTTTTCAACTAGGGACAACTGGGTCAGCTATTTGGAAAAAAAATAACTTTGGATCTATATAACTCATCTTTACGTCAAAATAAAATCCAGGCTGATCAGAGATAAACTTTGCAAAATGAAAATGAAAACATGGGAGGGTTTTTTTTTCCTTCTATCATTTCTTTTCATAATCCTAGGGAAGGGCTTTTTATGTATGACACAAACATTCTGAAGCCATAACAGAAAGCATTGATAAAAATAAAACATCAGTCACATAAAAATCAAACATTTTTGCATGACAAAAATAATCACCATGCAGAAATGAGACCCCCACCATACAGCATATGCAAAAAATAAAATCACCATACATAGTTAAAGTCAAATAACAAACTGGAAAAAAATACCTGAAACCTGCTATAACAGTGAAAAGGATGATGATATAGATATATATGTGCATATGTGTATATGTGAATATTTCTTGTATGTATATGTGTGTGTTTGTGTGTTGTGTCCTCTATAGTTGCTTCCAGCCACCTGCCCTCCAGCCGGCATCTTTGTTGGTGGCTCAGCAACGCACCCTGGCCACTGTCCTTGCTGCCTTATCCCTGACAACACTGCTTATCTTGGCCTCCACTAGGATGAATCCCGAGCCAGGACCACAGTTGCATTGGTGCCCAGATTCAGAAGCTACGGCTCCTTTCCCCTCTTCTGGACTCAGATGAACACCACGCCGCAGGACACGGCATCTGACTTTCCCGCCAGCTGTGCTGGGTGATGCAATCTAGATCGCAGGGCAATTAATGCCCTGTAAGGCAAATGTTGACCTACAAGAAACTGCAGATGGAAGAGAACTGACACAAAATCCTCTCCTTCCCATTTCCACCATCTCCTGCTACTCACATTGATTTAACAGAGAAACCATGTTTCCCCGTGAAGCTGTGGCCACTTTGAGCTTGCATCTGCTTTCCCTCCTTCCCTGTCCCGCGCCCCCTTTTCCCTTCACTTTTGTTTTCCTAGACTTACACCCCCAAAATAAAACAGCAGCATATAAGCCTTGCTCAGATTCTGCTTCCTAGTAAATAACTATTTCTAAACAACATAAAAAACAACCAATAACTCTATAGAAAAGTGGGCAGATATGAATAAGCATTTCACAGAAAAGCAACTATAAATGACTCTTTAAAAATGTAAAAAGATGCTCAACCTCACTTATAACAAGAGAAATACAAAATACAACTACAAGAAAATATACTTTTTCACACACCAAATTGACAAAGACCAAAAGTTTGGAATCACACAGTACGTACTCTTTTGTGTCTGGCTTCTGAACCTCACATGTTGATTTTGTGATTCATTCCTACCTTATGTGTAGCAATGGTACCTGTTGAATAGATACTGTATAGTATCCATTGTATGGGTGTGTTGGTTTTGTTTATCCAGTTACCTGTTGAGCATCTGCATTGTTTCTAGATTTGAGCTACTGTGAAAAAAGCTTTTACGAACATTTGTGTGCAAATTGTTGAATGGAAAGTGCTTTCATTTCTTTTGGGAAATACATAGGAGTGGAATGGCTAGACCCCAAGGTGCATGTAAACATTTTAAAGAAATGTGGGTTTTCCAAAGTGATTGTACCTTTTCCCCATCCCCACCAGCGGTGTATGAGAATTCCATTTGCTATACATCCTTGCCGATATTGGATATGGTTGATCTTTTAAGTTTTATGATGGGTCTTTAGTGGTATTGCATTACTTATTTTAAAGATAGATTTAAAATTAAAAATAAGTAAATAATTATTAAAGCTCCTCTACCCCACCCTCACCCCAACCCTCTGGTAAAGTCTGTAAATAATGCAGAAAGTTGGGTGCTGAGATTGTGAGAAGGGAAGTATTGAGTTTTCTGTTACTGTGTAACAAATTACCACCAATTTAGCTGCTTAAAACAACACGTACTTACTATCTCACAGTTTCTGTGGGCCAGGATCCAGACACACCCCTGCTCAGGGGCTCACAAGGCTATAATCAAGTTTTTGCTGCGGTAACATTCTTTTATGGAATTTGGGGTCCTCATTCAAATTTATGCGGTTGTTGGCAGAATTCAAATTCAGTTCCTTGTGGTTGTAGGGCTGAGGTCTCTGTTTTCTTGCTGGCTCTCAGCTAGGGTCTGCTCTCAGCTTCTAGAGCTCATGCACATCTCCTCACCACAGACTCTTCACCTGGCAGCTTTCTTCTTTAAGGCTAGTAGGAGAATCTCTAGTTCTACCACTTACTAGATGTACATATGTATAATTCCATTTACATAAAACACAAACTAATCTCTAATGACAGAAAGCAGATCAGTGGTTGTGGGGCAGGAGGCAGGTGTAGAGAGGACACACTGCAGAAGGTCACAAGGAAACTTTGGGGGATGATGTAAATATTCTGTATCTTGATTGTGGTATTGGTTGCACAAGTGTAAACACTTGTCAAAACTCATTGAACTGTGCACTTTGAATAGAGGTTCTCTCTCTCCAGTCTCTGAGATAGATCTTATATAACATAACGTATCAATGGGAGCGGATTTCCAGTATTCTGTTGGTTAGATGCAGCCCACACATTCTGCCGACACTCAAGTGGGAGGGATTACCCAAGACCGCGACTCATTGAGGGTCATCCTATGGTGTGTCTGACCCAGGAAGTATACTGCATCAAACTTGGGCAGTGGCTCTCCAACTCAATTATGCATGGAAATCACTTGGGGCATCTTCAATGCTTTAGATTTCTGGCACCCATCCAGTATTTCTGACACCCATCCAGTATTTCTGACTTGATAAATCTGGAAGGAAGGGGGAGAGAGGCAGAAATATGTCTTGTTAGCAAGCAGTTTTCTCAGGTACATCTGGTCCCTAGGCTATATCTACCGAGGCATTGTCACAGAGTGATGCTTCATGGCTTTGGAGAAGGTTGGACTTGGATCTGAGCTTCCCCTTTGCCAATAAACCAAAGATATTGACAGCTGTCATCTTCTGTGTTTTGAAGACCAAAGAAAGGCCAGATCCTCTTTATCAGCAGAGTCCTATAGAGGCAAAAACCACAACCAGGGACAGTAAGCCATTAGGAGAAAGTAATCCATTAGGATATTGCCAGAGGCAAAGTTTATGAATCAAAGTAAAGCCAAACAGCAATATGCTATATAATAAATGTAAATTGTAGTTCTACCACTTACTAAATGTAAAACATTGACAATGCACTTAACCTCCCTGAGCTTCAAAGTCTGCAAATGAGTATAATAATACCTTATTTTTTCACATTTGTTACCCCATATAAATGAGACACTGAAGGCAAAAAAATATGTTGGGCACTCAAACATCTGTCAAATACAAACTAAAAAACTAGAATTTCAAAAAGGGTTTCAGACTGTCAAACTATTACCTCAAGATTGATGCTTCTATTTCTCTACAGAAACAAGAAAACAGGAAAGTTAAAAATAATGAAATATAGATCAACATAAGGGAAAGTATATCATTTATACTAAATGCCAAGGAAATAGTTTCCCCATGAGGAGGAAAAAAGTTCAAAGACTAGGTTATAAAAGAAACATAATTAGTTATTATGTATACAAAAATAATTCAAATTAAAAGACTTTTTTAAAAAAGACAAAGTAATAGAAATACTCAAAGTTCTCTCACGGGTGTGTAAAGAACATGGTATCAAATAATGTAAAATTTACAGTCTTAAATATTAAGGGTCATAACTTACATTGGGAAATGGGAGCCTAGGAATTCTCAAGTTTTAGATTCCAAATTCATAACAGTAAAGACACATAAAAGGCTGGTAAAAATTAAAGAAAAAAGAAAAACAATTGCATTTGGATTTCTTGGCACTTCATTAACTAGTTAATTTTCATTTTAAAAAGAGGGAAAATTAAATCATGAATGAAAAAGGAAAAGTAATTTTTAAGCATATAGTCATATTTTTATAGTTGTGGAAAAAGCAGTCCAAGTGTAATATTTCTTCTTATTAAAGTTTTCAGATAAGATGAGGAGATCTTCAATCTTACATGAGAAGAAACAAGTACTTAATCTGAATAATTAATGTAACACTTACTGAAGGCACATGAGAGAGTTCTCTCCCCTTAAAAGCAGGAGCAGGAGGTTTACCCCACCATAATTCTTTTCAACATGGTATTAGAAAAGCTGGTTATAGCTATTTGGGAAGGACCTAAACATGTAAGGATATAGAAATACTACTTTTTATAGTTAACATGATTATATACCTGAAAGTTCCAAGAAAAGCAAGCCCCAAATTACTAGAAATAATAAACAAATTCAGCAAAGATGTGAGCCAGAGAAAATCCACATAAAACATTTGCATTCCTGTCTGTCAGTGAAATACAGCTGCATATTAATAAAAAAGCTAAAAATTAAAAAAGAAAGATCACATTCATAACCACCAACCAAAAATAAATTTACTTGAGGATTTTCCTTGAGCCACAAGATTCATTCCAAGAAAATTATTATACCATAATGGGCAAAATAGTGGAGGATGTGAACAAAAGCAGAGATGTACCAGGTCTTTATTGGAAATACAAAATCGATTAACAGTGTTTTCAAATTTAATAGATTGACTGCAATTCTAATTAAAGCACTTGCAAAATAATTATAGAAGTTGGATCACGGCTATTTATCTCAGAGAATAATGGGAAAAATTAGGAAAGAATTAAGACTTTCCTACAGAATTTAAAATGTACTACGAAAAGCACATTTATAAAATCACTAGGTCCTAAGCAGAAAAAAAAAATCTATAGAACATTGCCACTTGAAAGTGTAACAGCATCTCAAATTTATCAGGACCAATTCCACATTCCAAACTCATTTCTGCCATGGTCTGCTTCATCTCGGTAAATGGTAACTCCGTCCTTCCAACACTCTGGCCAAAATCTGTGGAGTCATCCTTTGACCTTCTTTCTTTCGCTCCCTGTATTTAAGATGTCATCAGGTCCTCTCCAGTCTACCTTCAAAATACATGTGTAGTTTACGACTGCTCCCCGCCTCCCCTCCACTGCCCTGACCTAAGCCACCAATGTCTGTTCCCTGCACCTCGGTCCAGAGCCTTCAACCAGAGCTTCCTGCTTCCACCCCTGCCCTCCTCCCGTCTTTCTCAGCGCCACAGCCTCGGTGACCCTGCAAGGTTGCTCAGTCACACCATGCCTCTGCTTTGCTCTAAGTCATCCAGAAGTTTCCCGTCTCACTCTGAGTAAACCCCTAAGTCCTTACAGGCCATGTCCAGGCCCTACAAGAGCTGCTTCCCCCTTCCCTGTCTGACTTCTTCCCCTAGTGCTGTCCCTCCCTCCCTCTGGTGCAAACACTCAGGCTCCTTGAATATATTGAGCGCCTTCTTTCCCAAGATGCTCTCTACCTGGACCGTTCTTTCCTCCAGATGGTTGCAGCATGGTGTTCCCTTTCCTCCTTCAGGTCTTTGTTTAAGTGTTAACTGCCCACCAAGGGCCTCCCTAAGTTCCACACTGAAAACTTCCCCCCCGCCACGTGCCCGGTTCCCTGTTGCCCTGTCCTACTTTGCTTGGTATTTATTTATCCATCGATCATTTATTTGTTTATCTTCTCTTTCTAGAATGTCAGCTCCATGAGGGCAGGGAGGTTTTACTGTTTTGTTCAGAGCTGGATTCTCAGCACCTCCTGGTACATAGTAGATGCTCAATAAATATTTGTTGAATGAATGGGTGGATGAAGGAATGAATGAAATAGACCAGAAATCCCTTAGTGCAATTGTCCCATTTTGTGAAATTAATTTACATCAAAGAGGAAGTAATGCAGCAATGCAGAAAGAAACCACTGCTTATCAATTGTTGTTTGGGCAAAGGGATGGTAGAAGGGCAATTTATTACCTGACAATCGTAAATAATAAATACAGAATAATAAAGTTCATATGGATCAGAGTGAAATATAAACTAATATTTTAAAATATGGGGAAAATAACATGGCTATCTCATGTTTGAAGAGGTCATAAAATTGTAACTACTAAAGAAAAGAAGAATATTGTTAAGGACAAGATAGAGAAATATGAATATATAAAGCTTGTACTAAAATGTAAAGTAAATATATACAAAAAGAAAGTCATTGAAAGAAAGGATGTGTGAAAAACAATTAGAAGATTACTCCAAAACATAGGACAGAACTGATACACATATTTAGTTAGTATCCAGATCCACTCTGTAAGTTACCAGAGGAGATGAATAGTGTATTACCCAATGAAAAGGAAGAGCAGTCATTGCATAGAAAAAGATATAGCCTCAAAAGCATAAGAAAAGCATATTTAAACAAGTTTAAGGTATCATTCTAAGACTATTAAACTAGCAAATGTTTAAAAGTTATTTAAGAATTGTAACCCCTATGTTAGCATATGTGTTGCTGATGATAACAATATGAATTGGTGCAATCTCTTAAACAAACAAAAAAAGATGCCTTTCAAAAGCTATAAAACGTAATATCTTTTGGACTTGTTCCACTTTAGGAAATTTATCAACAAGGATGTAAACCAAAAGTAAGCAAAGGAACAAAGAGAAAGGGACAGAAAACAATCTCTTAAGCAGTGCAGAACAGTGGAAAAATGGAAACAACCCAATGCCAAATAACAGAGGAATTTCTAAGGAAAATTTCTTATAATAACAAATTGGGCCATTAAAAATGACAGTCCAGGGTGGGCCATGGTGGCTCAGCAGGCAAGAATGCTTGCCTGCCATGCCAGAGGACCCGGGTTCGATTCCTGGTGCCTGCCCATGTTAAAAAAAAAAAAAATGACAGTCTGGGGACGTTTTTTTTAACATGAGGGAATGTGAGTGTCAACACAGCAGTGCTACCATCTGAGCTGTTGAACTTGAAGTGTGATCCTCCTGTAGCCAAGCCAAGAGATCACTTTTGAGATCAGAATTGGATTATTTGGGACTCTGCACCCTTCAGGACTCTGAGTTACACAGAGTTATGTGAACTCTCCAGACTGAAAAGTCTAAAAAGCTCCCTGGTGAGGTTTGAGCCTAGAAGTTAGGAATTAACAGCCTCCATGGATGCTATTAACTCATGGGCAGTCTGGTCCCAAGGAAAGTAAAAATCTTCCTGGAAAGGAAGGAGAGGTTTAGGCAGGCAGGGATGAAGTGTCTGGGGGCCTGGGCCCACTTTCACCAGAGCTTGGGCACCTGCTGAGGAGGAAGCAATAAAGAGGCCCCATGCTCCTGGAAGCTAGAGCCACGGGCCCAGGAGCTATCCTCAGCAGTTACAGAATGGTGGACCTTGGGGTGTGGGCAAGGGAAAGCCACCAAAATAGGGAATTATGTGTGTGGACCCACAGCCCTCTGTGTATAGGGCAGGCTGCCTGGAAGCCCTAGAAAGAATAACGTGGCAAGCTGTACACTGGTGGCTCAGTGGCAGAATTCTCGCCTGCTGTGCCAGAGATCTGGGTTCAATTCCTGGAGCTTGCCCATGCCAAAAATAATAATAATAATAATAATAATAAATGGCAAGGTGGAGAGCAGCTGCAATTTGCATGTCTATTTCATAATCCAGGAAAACAGAAGGATGAGATGCTTAACTCAAGTGTGTGTCAGGCTATCTGGATTTGAGTTCTGACTCCATCACTTACTAACTGTGCTACCTTGGAGCAGTCACTTATACTAGCTGTGTGTGTGACTCAGTTTCGGTTTCCTTCTGGGTAAAATGTGGGATAATAACATGACCTACTTCATAGGGTTTCTGTGAAGATTAGATGTGATAAAACAGATGAAGCTCTTACATAGGAACGCTCATGAACATTTGGCTCTTGTCATCCTAATGGCAGTTGGGAGTCTCTTCCCCATGCAGCAAAGTACCAAGGGACATGGCTTGGAAAATCAGAAAGGGATGGATCAGGTGAGACCATCAGGAATTTATAGCTGAACCAACTTAGATTTCACCAAGGCTCATCTGGCTGATGGTACAAATTCAGGAGGAGAAAGAAAGAAGGCCTTCAAAGTGGGCTTCAGAGGAGTTCACACTGGCGATGCCTGGTGGGTTGTCTCTCAACCTCCAGACCAGGTGGGCCACCAGGCAGGTTTCTCCCCTCACCAGAAGCCACCTCAGAGCTATCCTCAGTGGGGGACAGGTGGCAGCTGGAGGCAGTTCTCCTTGAGTTGCTTCTAGTGACTCAGGCTAGTTCCAAATGGAGTCATGAAACCACTGAGTACTAATTCACAGGTGCTTCACAGACCCTTGTGTGTAGACACATCTAGGAACACACTCAAGGGTTTAAGAAGAGGCTAATGCTTTTTTTTGGTTCTCCTTCCTGGGGAGAAAGAGGTGGGAGTGCTGGGAATTGGAAGGGACTTTGGATGCCACAAGAATATTTGTGCAGTGGACCATAAAGATTTCACTAGACAGAAAGTGTTGGGTACAGAAATTTTAAATTATGAGCATTTACCAACTCCTCTCTCTCTAAAAAAAATAAATAAATAAAAATTAAGAGATGCTTTTGCTTGGCTTTCTGGGGAAGTGGATGGGCAGACAAGTGGAGAGACTGAGTGAAGAGTCCTGGAGGAGAGGGAGGAAAATTTCAGCACATTTTTTGGAAGCTTTGTATATAATATGCTATGTAATTACTTCCTCTACATGCTCAGATGAAGGCGTTTTTGGAGTTAGATTTAGATTTTTTGGGGAATGAGACATTGGGCTATGATGGTCCTTAAGCCAGAAGAAATTGGTATCTACATGTATGGAATTCTTTATTCATATAATAATTACTTATTAAACACCTTCTGTATGTGAGACACATACAGCTACATGTGGTAGTGTGGAGCTATGTACCCCAGGAAACATGTTCTTAATTAAGCCATTCCTGCGGGCGTAAACCCATTGCAAGTAGGGCCTTTTGATGAGATTACTTCAGTTAAGGTATGACCTAACTGAATCAGGATGAGTCTCGACCCTTTTACTGGAGTGCTCAATAAGCAGAACCAAATCAGACACTGAGAAAACCAAGGGAGGAAGCCTGAAGTCAACGGAACCCAGAGAAGCCAGGAGAGGCCGCCATGTGCATTGTCATGTGATAGAAAAAGCCAAGGACCAAGGATTGCCAGCAGCCAGCCCCAGAGTGTCACAGTCTTCTGGGAAAAGCAAGGCCCTGAAGACACCTTGATTTTGGACTGCTCCTAGCCTCAAACCTGTAAGCCAATAAATTCCTATTGTTTAAGCCAGCCCATTACATGGTATTTGTGTTAGTAACCAGGAAACTAAAACAGGCACCATTAGGAGCTGGGAATAGAGAGGTAGAAAAAGGCACAGTCCTTGCTCTCAAGTTGCTCACAGTCTACTGGGGAGGTAGGCAAACATCAATTAAAAGATGAATTGTAAGTGTGATGGTGATTGTGTTTGACTGAATAATGCCCCCTAAAGATATCCAGGTCCTAATCCCAGGAATCTGGGAATCCTACCTTAATGTCAAAAGGGACTTTGTAGATGTGATTAAGTTAAGGTTCTTGAGTTGGGGAGATTATCCCGGATTATCCAGATGTGCCCTAAATATAATCACAAGTGTCCTTATAAGTGGTAGGAAGAGGGAGATTTGATGACAGAGGCAGGAAAAAACAATGTGATAATAGAAGCAGAGATTGGAATGATGTTCTTTGAAGATGGAAGAAGGGGCCACAAACCAAGGAAGGCAGGCAGCCTTTAAAAGTTGAAAAAGGCAAGGAAATAGGTTCTCCTCTCAGAGCCTCCACAAGAAACCAGCCCTCCTGACACTGGAACTGATTTTGGACTTCAGTAAATTTCTGTTGTTTTAAGCCAATGACTTTGTGGTTGTTACAGCAGCAAGGAAACTAGTACAGTGACGTTAATCCAGCTAATGGGCATAGAATGGAACGGACGCCCTATCACTTTGTTGACCTGGTGTACTCAGGTGTCAGAAGGGAATTCGAGAGGTGACATCATTGACTCTTTCGAATTGGGAAAGACTCTTACCGTGTTCTTGCCTTGCACCTGAGGGGCAGAGAGGGGAAGAGACTTGCCTAAGGTCACACACATCCATTCACCAAGCAGATATTTATTGAGCTTCTGCTCTGAGCCAGGTCCTGTGATGGGTTTGATGGGGATATGAAGGTGAGAAAGGCAGAGTTATTGCTCTCATCACGCGTATAGTCCAGCAGGGGAGAATTTGGCATAAAAAGTCCAGGTTGTCATTATGTTGGATAAGTTACCTACCCTCTTTGGGCTCCAGTTTCTTCCTGGGTAAATCATTAAAAGAGCTACTTTTCCCAGATGCTGGGAGGATCAAGTGGTAAGATATATGCAAAATTGCTTTGTAACCTATAAAGCATTTTAAAAATAAAAGTTACTATTGTTATTAGGCATAAGAAAAATAAGACGAGCACCCAAATGGTTTCAAGGTATATGAGAAAGAGATAAACAACATAAGAGAGACTCAGATGGAATGGGGATCAGAAAAGCTTCCTAGAGGGGAGGCATTTTAGCAGTCTGTGGTGGGATAGGACATGGACGTCTCAAGTGGAGAGACACTGAGCCTGAAGAAAGGCAAAGAGGAAGAACATGACATGATACAGACATGAGTAGCTGGAGATGAGGTTACGTGGTAGATGGGGCCCTAAACGTGAACCCGCCAACTTTGTAGGTGACCTTGAACCTCTGGGTGGGGAATGGAAATGGCGTGGAAGATGGTCTCTTCATAGGGCCAAATCCCAGCCTTTCCATAAACCCTTCTTAACCTCAGAATAATTATTTTGGCTTCCCCACTTCCACCACCTTCACCTTTAGAGAGTCTGTCCAGCTCCTCACCCGGGTGCCCCGACTTGAGCCCAGGTTTCGTGACTCCAATCAGTGCCCATTTCACCATGAGGGCTTCTTCCACTCTGAGTGAACAGTTCAAGGCTGGTCTTTGTCTGTTTTTTTTTTTTTAAATGAGAAACTTGTTCGTTGTCAAGCCATATAAACCCTGTGAAGAGCAAGAGAAAAGTGAGCCAATAACGCAGATGCTGTTTAAAGTATGTTCTAGCTGGATCTCTGCTGACATCCCACATCAAATTACCTTGTGTTGAAAAGTTGGTGGAGAATGTTTGTACTGGAACAAAAGTCCCAGTTCAGAATTTGCTTCCTCTTTGAAAAAATAAAGAGAGAAATAATTGGTCTGAAAGTTTTATTTGTCTTCTCTTCCTGTTTTTTTCCTTTCAACTTCACAGAGATGGATTAAAGCTCTTCTCTGTGCCCGGTTCTGTTCTGGGTGGTGAACAGAGTTCCCAGTTGGGCAGGGAAAATTGGTCAGGCAAGGTTCCCCAACCTCCTATGTTGAACTTTTAAGTCAAAGGGTTGTAATTTTCTTTTTTTGCTTGAGCAGGCACTGGGAATCGAACCCGGGTCTACAGCATGGCGGGCGAGAACTCTCCCTGCTGAGCCATCGAGGCCCTCCCAGGGTTATAATTTTTAAGGCAGGTTCTAAAGTTCATTTCAAATCCCTTTTCCTCTGTTTATTCTTCCCCAATCTAGAAGGACTTTCTCACCCTCCCTCTCCCTTTCCCTGTACTACCCCACCTCCCCATCCCCTTCCTGTAGGTGAGGATGGACTTATTCTATATCTCCCAAGACAGTTCAGATGTCACACAATTGGCACCACAATCCTTACATTGGAATGTGCTAGAAATGCAAACATTTTGACAACCAAGCAACAGCTTCTGAAATACCCATGTCCCCCAGATAATAGTAAACAGCGAACACTTACATAGAGCTAATTCCCAGGACAGTTTAGAGGTAGGTGGTATTATCATCTCCAATTTACAGGGGAGGAAACTGGGACCCAGAGAGGCTAAATGGCTTGCCCGAGGTCATCTTGGTCAGATCTTATGGTACAATATTTGGCTTGGAAAATTGGGTTCCCACAATTGCCCATCCTCTCTCTTCCACTCTCCAAACACTCGTGGTTTCTTTCCTATCTGGCCTTGTCTGAAAGCTTTGCCCCTGTATGTCTTTCATTTCCTCATGACTAGACATGCTGCTATGGGCATGTATATCTGAGTGCCCCACAGTAACTGTCTCATACATAGAGACGCTCAAAAATATTTGTGGATTGGTTAATCAGCTCAGAAAAACAGAGAAGATAAAAGGATAAAAGAGTATCTACAAAAAATTGCCAAGAGATGAGGCAGTTGTCTTGATGTGATATTTAGTGAAAAATTGGTATAAAACTGCATGTACACTGATACTAACTATGTAAAAAGCATATACTTATCTAAAACACTGGGAAGAAATGCCACAGAATGTTGGTAATGGTTATCCCTGATTGTTGGGGCAAAGAGTGTTTTAATTTTCTTATTTATGTTTTTCTTTATTTTCCCATTTATCTTTATTTATTTATTTGTTTGTTTATTTATTTTTCGCATGGGCAGGCACTGGGAATCAAACCCGAGTCTCTAGCATGGCAGGAAAGAACTCTGCTTGCTGACCCACCGTGGCCCGCCCTTCCCATTTACCTTTATAAACAGAAAAACCTTATAAAAGTTTTTAAATAAGTCATCTACTTAAAGGAAAGCAAGAACGACATGGAAAAGAACAGTTGATGGAAGAGTCACCCAAGAGATTTGTGGTCTTCCCCTGGGGTTGAGCTACGTAAGTGGAATTTGGGTTGTGGGCGGATCCCACAGCATTTGTCTGAGTAGGTGGCATCTGTGTTGCAACCTAATTATGAATATGTGAGGACATATGTTTAAATGGTTGTTTACGAATGAGGAAACGAAATACCTCTCAGCTTTATATAGTTCAAATAACCATGGACTTGGGAGGGCATCTGGTCGCAGAAAGGAATAGAGTGTCAGAGCTGCAAAAGGCCTCAGATATCCTGAAATCTAATCTCCATTACTTATAGATCAATATCTGATGCCTGTCCTGGTCGGGGCACTAATCTAGGGTAACATAGACCCGGAAGGAGGAGCAGGTTAGAATCAGAACCAGAATTTTTGCTTCTTCCTCTGTCCAGGTCAAACCTGCAGTCTGGCCCTGTTGTCCTGGTGGAAGAACCCTCAAGCTTGCCTCCCGTGGGGGGCTGCCTGTGTTGTCCCCTGTCTTAGTCCCTGCAATTGCCCCAATCAGCCTGGCTGCTGGAGGGCTCGTGTCCCCGGAGCTGCAAGCCTGAGGTCTTGTGAGGAGTGAGTAGGAGCAGAGCGCAGGGCGGTGGGTGGGGCTGGGCTTTCTGAAGACCCTCCGCCACCCAGGCCAGCTGAGCCAGGACGTCCCCTCTGCTGGCCTTTCAAATGAACTGCTCTCTGCTCCCTCTAGGCCCACATGACCAACAGAAAAGTCCTCGTGACCAAAATGACAAGTCAGAGACATCAAGCAACCAGTGGCCAGCCACCACCGACAAGTCATATGTTCAAATGGTCAGACTGCTTTGTGTGTTTAGATCTTGCCTCCAAAGGTAGCGTTTTGTGGGTCCTGTGGGTCAGAAAAGTCACAATTTCTCATGCAGAAGTAAGAGTTTTTAAGAAAATATTTCTTAAAATGCTTCTGATTATAAGATTAGTATAAAACTTGTTAAAGTCAGGAAATACAGAAAGAATAAAGAAAGAAAACAAATCACCCAAAGTTCTAACCTTTGGTAAGCACATCTATTTAAATAAATGCTTTTCTTTCCTAATAGTAGTTCCTTCCAATATTTCTTCTATGTGCAGTTTATGTGATACACTATGTACTTTTGATTCCTGCTTTTTTAGCATCATAAGATAAGCATTTCCACACATCATTCAATACTCTTCAAAAATTATGATTGGAAATGACTGCATAAAATTCCATTGTAGTGATGTGCCACCATCATTATATAATTATTCTCCTAATATTAGACATGTAAGCTGTTCCCAAATTTTACAGCTTATAAATGTCAGGAGGAATGAAAGACACAACCAGTCCTCTCTACTTCCTGATCAAAATATACACCGCCACCTATGAATTCAGTATTCTTGTAAAAATAATTGAACCTAAATCTGATCAAGCCTCTAGATCAAATTTCCAATTATAGAAAATAGGGGTGACAGAGGAACATTTCACTACAGAGCTGAAATCAGCAAAATCAAGATTCTGGGGATCTCTGTATGTAGGACAAATGAATCCATTTTTCCAGCAAATAATTGCTGTGGGGAAAGAGTTGGGAGGAGGCTTATGGATGAAAAGAAGCTTAAAGACATATCAACCAATTACAATGTATGAATATATTTGGGTTCATATTCAAATAATCTTTAAAAAACTGTTTGTGAGACAATTAGGGAGATTGAAACAATGTTTGATATTTGATAGTACTAAGGAATTACTATTTTCTTCAGAAGTGAAGACAATATTATGGGTAGATTTTGAAAACGAATCCTTCTCTTTAAAAGATACAGACAAAAATGTTTATGTTTGAAAGGTTGGATTTGGGATTTTCTTCAAAATAATTGTGACCACAGAGGGGCTAGTGTGTGAGGATACAGACAGGTCCAGATTGGCTATTAATTGATAATTGCTGATGCTGGGTAGTGGGTACATGGGTATTCTTTTTTTTTCTTTTTTTAACTGTTTTTGTTGTCTAGTATAACATATATACAAAGCAAAGAAAGAAAAGAGCAATAGCTCTCAAAACACTCTTCAACAAGTAGTTACAGGACAGATCCCAGAGTTTATCATGGGCTACCATACCATCCTCTCAGACTTTTCCTTCTAGCTGCTCCAGAATATTGGAGGCTAAGAGGAATAAATATTTTTTTTATCATCACAATCAATTTTTTCTCTTTTTTTGTGAAAAATGTCATATATACAAAAAAGCAATAAATCTCAAGACACAGTGTGACAATTAGTTGTAGAACAGATTTCAGAGTTTGGTATGGGTTACAATTCCACAGTTTTTAGGTTTTTACTTCTAGCTGCTCTAAGATACTGGACTCTAAAAGAAATATGAATATAATGATTCAGCAATCATACTAGTTTGTTAAACCCTATCTTCTTTAACTCCACCATCACCTTTGTGTTTCTCCCACTCTTTAGGGGTATTTGGGCTATGGCCATTCTAACTTTTTCATGTTTGAAGGGGCTGTCAATAATAAGGGGTAGGGAGATGGAACTAACTGATGTTCTGGAGAGGTTGGGCCCTCTACATTTCAGGGCTTATCTGGTCTAGGGACTCATTTGGAGGTTGTAGGTTTCTGGAAAGTTACTCTAGTGCATGGAACCTTTCTAGAATCTTATATATTGCCCTAGGTATTCTTTAGAATTGGCTGGAATGGTTTTGGTTGGGGTTTGGCAAGTTATGATAGGCAGAAATGTTTAACTGAAGCTTACTTAAGACTCCCCTCCAGAGTAGCCTCTCGACTGTATTTGAACTCTCTCAGCCACTGATACCTTATTTGTTACACTTCTTTACCCCTTTTGGTCAAGATGGCATTGTCGATCCCACAGCGCCAGGGCCAGACTCAACCCTGGGAGTCAATTCCCATGTTGCCAGGGAGACTTTCATCCCTGGTTGTCATGTTCCACATAGCAGGGAGGGCAATGACTTCACTTGCAGAGCTGGGCTTAGAGAGAGTGAGGCCACATCTGAGCAACAAAAGAGGTCCTCCCAAAATGCCTATGGGTAGGCTAAGCTTCTCTGCTACATACATAAGCTTCACAAGAGCAAGCCTTAAGGTTAAGAGCTTGGCCTATTGATTTGGGTGTCCCTAATGTTTGACACAGTATCAGGGGTTTCTCTGGTGGTAAAGTTTAATAGTTCCATATTTTTCCTCCCATCCCTCAAGGGATTTTGCCAATACTTTTTGATTATCTCCTTAATATATCCTAGGATATATCCAGACATTACATTAAGCTATACTGGATTAAAGGCCCTCATTCTTATTCTGGGCTCACATAGGTATTCATTTTTGAAAAATATTTTTATTGATAAATCTTTACACACATACATTCCATACAGTTAATGGCTCACCATATCATCACATAGTTGTGTATTTATCACCATGATTATTTTTCAGAACATTTGCATCACTCCAGAAAAAGAAATAAAAAGAAAAAAACTCATACATACTATACTCCTTACCCCTCCCTCTTTGACCACTAGTATTTCCATCTACCCAATTTATTTTACACTTTGACCTCCTTATTGTTTATTTATACATGGGTATTCATTTTACTATCTCTACTTTTGTGCATGCTTGCCATTTTCCATAATTAAAAGTCAGAAAAAAGAACAAAAGAAAAGGAACTGCTCAATTAAGTTTCCTGGGAGATGGATAAATGAGAACCCTTCTCTAATTTGGAAAAGGGAGCTTAGGCCAGCAAGAATGCCAGGGTCAAGGTTAAAAGTGTGCAGTAAAAACTAAATCTCCTTCCTCTTGAAGGCCATGTGAGTTCAGCCCTGCAGGTTCACAATTAGCAATGGCATAGGTCATACCTCAGAAAGCCTTGGTGGTCTTTGAGCATGCGCACCTCTGCCCCTTTGTGTTTCCAGGCCTTGGAGGGCTGGTACGTGAGGGCTTTGGGTAAGGAGGCCTGGAGGTCATATATGAGCAGGGGTGTGGCCAGAAGCAACCCTTAGAACCCTCAGTGTGGGAATGAACACTTAAGCCTCATTGGCCATGAAATGGCTTCATGGACATTTTCATCCAGGTATTGGGCCTGGTGTGATAGGATGGCGTGGGGTGGGTGGGGTGGGTATCGGAGGGAAGCTGAGGCAGGAGAGAAATATATCTGGAGAAATTCTAACAATGCCCTGTAACTAAATTCCACCACCACCACCCTCACCCCAGAAGAAAATTACATCTATAATGGTCTCCCTTCAAGAGTCCAAATTCCAGAGATGCTGGGACAGCTAATGGGCAGGGGGCCTACTGCTCCTATCTGGTTTTGTGGAGGGAACATGAGCCCCTTTGTCATTCCCATACACAGAAATCTAGAGGCCTTACCTCAACTTTGGCTAGCTCATCTGAAAACTGTAGATACAAATTCCCTATTTTTCGGGAAGACGGTTTACACGCGTTTCTTGGGGTGGTTTTTTTTTTAATTTGAGCCCTCTTCAACTCTAAAATCTAGGATTCTATAATCCATACATTTCAAGAAGTGGGTGGATTGTAGGCTTATTTTTCATCTTGGGGAACATCATGAATAAGGAGCCACTGGACTGAACTCCAAGGAGGGCAGAGCTGCTCCCCATTTTATCTCAGGGCCGGGCATAACATAGCTACACACAGGGATAAGAAAGTGAATTTCACATATTGACACACCAGGGCTGCAAAACCTGGGTCCACCACTTATTAGCTGTGTGACTTTAGGTAAGTCACAGAACTTCGCTGAGCCTCCCTTGGCCTTCTCTGTAAAATGGGGATAAGCGTAGGGACTGTTCACCAGGATCTTTGTAAAGAAAAATTAGATGATATGTGTAAAGTACTAAACCAAGTGCTACTCAAGAGCAGTCATTAAATGCTGGCTGTTAAAGGTGCGTTTAATTCCTTCTCGCCTAGTCTTCTTGTGTTTACCTGCTACTGCCAAGGTGGGAGGGCATGGTGCTCTGAAGGAGTGAAAGCTGGGCACAGGTAACCAAATCCCTGTTCCAGCCCAAACACTAACTAAATGTTGCCCCTTCCCTGGAAGATTCCTTCAGACCCCTTTATCCCCAGACTTGGAAAATTCAAGATAAACACCCGCATGTCTGATGGGCAAGTGTTTAATTGAACTGTGGAGGAAAGAGCCTTGTACTTGAGCAAAGCAGCCCTCACTTAGTCCCAGCTCTCACACTTACTAGCCATGTGTCTTTGGGCTGCTCATCTAACCTCTTTGGGCCTTAAAGGTCACACTTAGAAAAGTCATATTATAGGTGAGGCCCATGTTGCAGCTGAGCAGCCTGTTTATTAGTCCACCAGGGGTTGGAGAAACTGTACTAGGCAAAGAACTTATGTCAGGATCCGGACCGAAATACATTAATGTGGGTGATTTAGCTAAAGAAGTCTGATTACCTGGTATCAGGGAGCCTGGCAAGATGGCATCTCCCAAGAGTGTGCTTAGAGATGCACAGATGAGGGCACAAATCCAGAAGGATATTACAGAATATGAGCCAAGAGTTATAAATCAGATGTTGGAGTTTGCCTTCTGATATATGACCACAATGCTAGATGATGCAAAACTTATTCAAGCCATGCTAGGAAAGCTACTGTCGATGCAGCTGATGTGCAATTGACAATTCAGTGTGGTGCTGACCAATCCTTTCCCTCTCCTCCCCAGAGATTGCTTTTATTAGATATTTAAAAAAATGTATTTTTATTAAGATATCTTCACACACATACAGTCCATCCAAAATATATAATCAATGGCTCACAATACCATCACATAGTTGTGTATTCACACCATGATCATTTTTAGAACGTTTGCATCACTCCAGAAAAAGAAATAAAAAGAAAAAACTAATATATCCCATATCCCTTACCCCTCCCTCTCATTGACCACCAGTATTTCAATATACCCAATTATTTTTACCCCTTACCCCCCCCATTATTTATTTATTTTTGTCCTTTTTTTGTTTTTTTTTTTAAAACTCATCTGTCCATACCCTGGATAAAAGGAGCACCAGACACAAGATTTTCACAGTCACATGGTCACAATATAAAGTCTATATAGTTATATGGTCATTCGCAGGAATCAGGGCTACTGGAATACAGTTCAACAGTCTCAGGTACTTCCCTCTAGCCATTCTGATACACCAGAAACCAAAAAGGGATATCTACATAATGCATTAAGAATAATCTCCAGGATAACCTCTTGACTGTGTTTGAAATCTCTCAGCCACTGATTTATTTTGTTGCATTTCACTCTTCCCCTTTTGTCAAGAAGGCTTTCTCAATCCCATGATGCCAGGTCCCGGCTCATTCTGGGAGTCATATCCCATGTTGCCAGGGAGATTTACACCCCTGGGAGTCATGTCCCATGTAGGGGGAGGGCAGTGAGTTCACTTGCTGAACTGGCTTAGAGAGAGAGGCCACACCTGAGCAACAAAAGAGGTTCTCTGGGGGTGACTCTTAGGCCCAATTATAAGTAGGCTTAGCTTATACTTTGCAGGAATAAGTTTCATATGGGTAAACCCCAAGAACAAAGGCTCAGCCTATTGAATAATTGTCCCTACATTTTATTAGATATTACAAGGCAAATAAATCAACCCTGTTTGTCATTAATCAAGCCATATTTAGTTCCTAGATTGCCACTAGGAATATATATATAAGTCTTTATATATATATATATAAAGGCATCTACTTTTGCAGGAAGAATAACAGTTCCCCAGTTAAGTGTGGGTTCAATTACTAGCAGACTTAGCACTCGCACAACCCCACAAACTATGTCTGTTTCAACTAAAATAGGGGCTCTGATGTCCCTCACTGGGCTAAGGTTTGCAATTAGACGCCCATTTCACAGTCCCCAGCTGTAAAAGCACCCATTCCTGCAACATCAGCAGTTCAGAATGTTCTGATTAACCCATCATTAATTGGGTCCAAAAACATTCTTATTACCACTAGCCCAGTGTCATCACAAAACACTGCCAGTGAGTCATCAGTTGCATTGAAGAGAAAACACGAAGATGATGGTGGTGATGATGGCTATGGTGATTTGTAATCCAGCCTTGATGGAGGTACACGTATGCTTGCTCTTGAATCCAATAGACATAAATTACACATGCATGCTGGATCTTTTGAACTTATTAGTATTTTTTTTCATGTTTTTTTTAACTTTTTTTAATTGTGCAGTAAAATATATATACAAGGAAAGAAATAAAAAAGTAATAGTTTTCAAAGCACTCTCAACAAGTGGTTACAGGACAGATCCCAGAGTTTGTCATGGGCTACCATACGATCCTCTCATATTTTTCCTTCTAGCTGCTCCAGAAGATAGGAGGCTAGAGGACTTAAATACTTTTTTTCATCGCAGTCGACTTTTTTCCTTCTTTTTTTTGTGAACAATAACATATATACAAAGGAGCTATAAATTTCCGAACACAGCACGGCCATCAGTGGTAGAACATATTTCAGACTTTGACATGGGTTCCAATTTCACAATTTTAGGCTTTTACTCCTAGCTGCTTAAAATACTGGAGACTGAAAGAGACACCAATTTAATGATTCAGCACTCATATTCTTAATTAGTATTTAATGAGTAAATATGGCTATCACACAAAGTGATATTATAAAGCCTGAGTCATAGTGTTGCTGAGAGGAGGAAATGTGATTTTATCTGGGAAAGTGCCTGGTAAAATAAAGAACTCTGAGTATTTTAAGGAGTAGATGGATCATGGAATCCAGGAATGGCAGGATGTGCCATCTTCCCCTCACAGGGAGTGAAGGCTCCCCATTTTCCACTGGAGTGTCTGTGTGAGGCTTTCATAGAGAAATACTCTGGTGATCCAGCAGCTTTTTTTACTATATATATTTTTAGTTTTTTTTTAGTGTTTGTTCTGGGATTACCATTAACATCTCAATTTATAACAGTCTAGTTTGGATTAATACCAACTTAATATCAATAGCATACACAAACTCTGCTCCTACATTGCTCTGCCCCTTTACCTCTTTTTTTCTTCTTTTTTCTCATCACATAGTTGCATATTCATCACCAGGATCATTTCTTAGAACATTTGCATCGATTCAGAAAAAGAAATAAAAACAGAACAGAAAAAAATCCATACATACCATACCCCTTACCCCTCCCTTTCACTGATCACTAGCATTTCAAACTACTAAATTTACTTTAACATTTGTTCTCCCTACTGTTTATTTATTTTTACCTCTACCTCTTTTATGCTGTTATGATCACAAATGACATCTTTATACCTTTTGTGCTCATCAACATAGGTTTGTAGTAATTACTTTATGCAGCTGTCTTTTATAACAGATAGAAAAATGCAGTTAAAAAATGCAAAAAATATTTATACTGTCTTTTTTATTTATCCATATAGCTACCTTTACTGGTACTCTTTATTTCTTCATGTGGATTTGAGTTATTATCTAATATCTTTTCATCTTAGCCTGAAGTATTTAGTACTTCTTGTTGGCCTGGTCTGCTAGCGGTAAACTCGGTTTTTGTTTATCTTGGGACATCTCGATTTCCTCTTCATTTTAAAAATAAATTTTATGTTTAAAGCAGTTTCAGGTTAGCAGAGAAATTGAGCAGAAAGAACAGGGAGTTCTCAGATGCTCCTCCCAAGTCCATACTTTCCATTAGGATTCATTCTTTGTGTTGTTCAGTTCCATGGGTTTTGACACGTATCTACTATTACAATATCATGTAGAATAGTTTTACGTTACTAAAAATACCCTGTGCTCCACCTATTTGTCCCTTCCCTCCTCTCCTCTGAACCCTTGGTAACCACTGATCTTTTTACTCTCCTAATAATTTTTCCTTTTCCAAAATTTCATAGAGTTGGAGTCATACAGTATGTAAACTTTTTTAGAGTCAAATTTTTCACTTAGCAATTTGCACTTGCGGTTCTTACGTGATTATGTGGTTTGAGACCTCATTTCTTTTTATCACTGAATAATATTGTATGGATGTACCACAGGGGTTTTCCTTCTATTCAACTATTGAGGAACATCTCAGTTTCCAATTTTGGGCAATTATGAACAAAGCTGCTGTAATCATGTGTGTGCAGGATTTTGTGTACGCTAGGAGAGTGATAGCTGGATCTCCTGGCAATCCCATGTTTAGCTTTGTAAGAAACTGCTAGACTGTCTTCCAAAGTGGCTGGAACATTTTGCATTCCCACCAGCAAAGAATGAGAGTTCCCATTGCTTCACATCCGAGAGCATTTGGTAGTGTCAGTATTTTGGATTTTAACCATTCTAATAGGTGTGTAGTGGTATCTCACTGTTGCTTAAATTCAGAATTCCCTGATGACATATAATGTAGACCATCTTTCATGCTTATTTACTATCTGCATTTCTTCTTTTGTGAGATGTCTGTTTTGAAAGATAGTTTTGCTGGATGTAGAATTATAGATTAATCGTTTTTTCTTTCAGCACTTTGCATCTGTCATCTTACTGTCTTCTGACCTCCATGTTTTCTGATGAGAAATCAGCTGCTCGTCTTATTGAGGACCCCTTGTACTTGGGGAGTCACTTCTCTCCTACTGCTTTCAAGAATCTCTGTCTTTCGAATTTGATTCTGATATGTTGAGGTGTGGATCATTTTTGAGTTTGTCCTATTTGGAGTTTGTTGAGATTCTTGAATGTATAGATTAATGTTTTTCATCAAATTTGGTAAATTTTCAGGCATTTATTTTTTTAAATATCTTTCTGTCCAGTTTTTTTTTTTTTTTTTTTTTGCATGGGCAGGCACCGGGAATCGAACCCAGGTCTCTGGCATGGCAGGCGAGAGCTCTGCCACCGAGCCACCGTGGTCTGCCCTTTTACTGTCCCCTTTATCTCTCTGCTCCTTCTTGGACTCCCAGTGTGAAAATGCTGACATTCCTGATGACATCCTGCAGATATCTGAGGCTCTGTTCCTTTTTCTTCATCTTCTTCATTCTTTCGATTCCTCAGACCGGATAACCTCAATTCATCTATTTTCCAGTTCACTGCTTCTTTCTTCTTCCTGTTCAAATATGCTGTTGAGCCCCTTTAATGAAATTTTCATTTCAGTTAGTGTATTTTCCACTCCAGAGTTTCTATTTGGTTCCATTTTATAATTTCTATCTCTTTATTGATATTCTGTATTTGGTGACAAATTATTCTCGTGCTTTCCTTTTGTTCTTTAGACATGGTTTCCTTTAGTCTTTGAAAATAATTAAAATACCTGATTTAAAGTCTTATCTTGTAAATCCAATGTCTTGGTTTCCTCAGGGACTTTTCTAATGATTGATTATTTTTTCCCTATGTGTAAGTCATAGTTTCTTGTTTCTTAGTATGCCTTGCGATTTTTTGTTGAAAACTGGACATTTTAAATAGCATAATGCAGTCACTCTGGAAATCAGATTCTTCTCCTCTTTGGGGTTTGTTGTTGCTGCTATAGAAAAATACTCTCAACATAGCACAGACCTTGGGCCAAAGTGCCTTCAAGCCTGGAAGAGTGGACAGTCAGACAGAGCTCCCTGCATATGGATGGAAAAACCAACATGGGCTGAGCACCCAGAGAGCCCTCTGTTAATGGTGGCTGTTTGAGGTCCTCTCAAACATCACAGCAGCGGGAGCACTTTGCTCCCCGGCCCGCAACCCTCCAGCCTTCCCCCTGTGTCTCCATAATCAGTAGGGCATGCCGAACCTGCAGACATCATCACCCTCTGTGGGGCTGAACAAGTCCTGCTAATGCGGGCCCAGCCCAGGCTGGGACAACCTCCACTGAAGATCTGGCTGGGTGGGTGGGGAGCAGATTTCCAGACTCTTCATCTAAGAAGGTCAAGGTTAGGCAAAATAAGAATGATGCCAAAGTCTGTTACTAGCTGGAATGGTCAGTACATAGATGCTACGTGGGTCAAAAATTAACCATGGGCCTGGGAGGTACCTGAAGGATGGACAGGGAGAGAACCCATGGATCACAAAGGATCCCAGCAAAAGGAAACCAGAGGGAGGGGCAATCAAAAGAAGTCTTTCCCAGTGGCCCCTGCAATGAGTACACCACCCAAGAGGGTTCTTTCCTACTTCACTGGTGGGTTTAAGTTTAGCAACAGGGATGGGAGAACAGAAGTCTGCCCTAGGCAGCCCATTCCCTGTGTCAGATTGCACAATCCTCCTAAGGGGTAGGAGAGTGTGCTAAGGCCCTGGGGAACTAAGTTCAAAGCCCACTGGGGCTCTCACAAGCCCTTCATTAGTGCAACAAGCATCTATTAAGTACCTGCTAGAATGTGCTTGTGCTGGTTTGAAAGGATGAATGCCCCCTAGAAAAGCCATGTTTTAATCAAAATCCCATTTCATAAAGGTAGAATAATCCTTATTCAATACTGTATGTTTGAAACTGTAATCAGATCATCTCCCTGGATGATGCAATTTAGTCAAGAGTAGTCATTAAGCTGGATTAGGTGACGACATGTCTCCACCCATTTGGGTGGGTCTTGATTGGTTTATTGGAGTCCTATAAAAGAGGAAACATTTTAGAGAATGAAGGAAACATGGAAGATTCACAGAGAGCAGAGAATGCTGCAGCACCACGAAGCAGAGAGTCCACCAGCCAGCGACCTTTGGAGATGAAGAAGGAAAACACCTCCCGAGGAGCTTCGTGAAACCAGAAGCCAGGGGAGAAAGCTAACAGATGACACTGTGTTCGCCATGTGCCCTTCCAGCTGAGAGAGAAGCCCTGACTGTGTTCACCATGTGCCTTCTCATTTGAGAGAGAAACCCTGAACTTCATTGGCCTTCTTGAACCAAGGTATCTTTCCCTGGATGGGTGCCTTAGATTGGAACTGTAAACTAGCAACTCATTAAATTCCCCCTCTTAAAAGCCATTCCATTTCTAGTGTATTGAATTCCGGCAGCTAGCAAACTAGAATGTGCTATTATGGCGAGAATGTGGCTTTTGAAAATTGTCAGGCCTGGAGCCAGATTCTGGTCCAGATTCTGCTACTTACGCCAAGTAATTCCGTTTCCCTAAACCCAAGTTTCCACATCTGCGAGGCTATCAGCACCTACTGCAGGGCTGTTGTAGAGTGGAAAGAGATAGTATTTCACAAAGTATCTCACATGTACTGGGTAGTTAGTATGTGAAAGCTATTACATCTCCTCCGTGGCATTGGTTATGGGGAGGATCAGACCATACCTCATTGTTTGGAGACTTTCCTAAGGCTTCCTACTGCCTTAATCCTTCTGCAAGTCTCTGCATCCCTTATTCAAGTTCCCTCTTATAAGCTCTCACAGCACCTGCATCTTCCTACCTCTATTCACATTTCGTGAACAAATATTCATTTGTGTGGTTGTTGGACCAAAATCTGTCTCCCCCATTGACAGTTCTCCTGGCCATGTTATACTCAGTAACCAGCAATAAATGGGGAAATGGATGAATGACCTTCATTCACAGATCTCACTAGGTGTACACACTCAAGAGACTGAGTGGCAGAGTTGCTGGAGGCAGGTGTGCAGCACCTGAGAGCAGGGGTGGGGCCTGTGACTTGGAGCAGTTAGGGAAGGCTTCTTGGAGGAGGTGACAGAGATTGGGCAATAGGTGTGAGCAGCTCAGGAATCCAAGTTGAGGTTCTCACCCAGCCCTCCTCCAGTAATTCACCCAGCTCCCCTCACCCAGCTTCCTTCAACCACCCTCAAATCCATAACCTCTTCTGTCTCACAGAAATTCAGTCCTTGAGCTGAGTCACTGTGGACTACAGACAGAGAGCCAGAGGGATCAATCTGTGGTTTTCCTATGGTCCCAGAGTAGGGATGGGGCTACAGCAGCCATACCCCCTAGGGCCTCGGGAGCGAGCCTCTTTGAGGTTTGGCCACTTTGCCATGGGGCTTTCCAGGCTGGCATTGTCCACCTTTGCTCCCTCAGCAGTCCCAGCAGCCGGGGCCACAGAGCCTGTGATTTCCCCTTCCCAGAAACTGGAGAGGGGGCAAAAGTGCTGTTCTGGCAGAGGGGGGCTTTGCCTGGGTTGGGGGTATATATGCATGTTGTGGGGAGGTTCTGGCCAGGAAATGTGAGGTCCTTGGGTTGCCTGGTCACTGCTCAGTCCCTAGGACTTTAGCAACTTCCTCAAGGGGTCTTTGGGTACCCACCCAGACCCTGCCCAGACCCTGGGTCCCCACCAATTCCCTCCCTGCCATGGCCCATAGTCTGGCTGAGGTTAACCTCCCGCTTATTCCTGGCTGATTCTGATTCACATTCCTGGCTCTGGCTGGACAGTGGTTTGGGTTTTGGCCGATCCCTTGTGGTTGCAGACCGGAAGCTAGAGTTCCCGACCCTGCCTACCAAATAGCATCTCCTGCTCCCCAGAGCCACTTTCCCCTCCAGTCTCCTACCTGCCCCCTCTTTCCAGCAGGAATCGTTGAGCTGTAAAGATACCTGAATCCCCAACCCTGCAGGGAGCACCCAGATCTAGCAGCTTCTGCTGAAAACAGCTCAGGCTCTGGCAGTATCCTAGCCCTGCAGTGCCCACCCCAAGAAGAGATATGTTGGGCTGGGTACCTGGGACCACCTGGCAGGGGAAGTACCAGAACACGCTTTATTTGGCAGCAGCTCTTCGGAGTCCAAAGGTGATTTTGGAAGCTTCATCTCACTTGAACCTCAGACCAGATATAACTGGCTTGTTCTCTTAAACTAATTCTACAGATGAGGAGAAATCTGAGGCTCAGAGAGGTTAAATACTTGTCCAAGGTCATAAAGCTAGACAGTAAAAGATCCAAATCGAGGACCTATGTCCTCTTGCTCTAAATCCAAAGTGAATATTGATCCATAGGTATGACCCTTCCAGCACTGCCCCGTGCCCCCCACACCCCAAGGCATTTGAAGCCCAGGGAAAGGCTTGCTAAGGATGCTCCCAGGGCTTCTGAGAGAGTGGCAAGGTTTGGTTTGTTCATTTGGTTTGGTTTGGGCTAATCCTTGCTTAAAAGCCTTGAAACATACTTCTATCCATAGCTTAGGGAGAAGGTAGTATTCTAACCTGACCCCATCTCTGTCAAAAGCCAGGGAAATTTCTCTGCTGAAAATACCTCTCCTGCTCAGTTGTTGAATTGTTGTTATTAGATAATCATTCCACTGGCTATTACCAGTAGGGCCCTCAGAAAAGGCCACCCATTAAATCTGGTAAGTATTTGTATTACCAGGTCCTTGTTCATGAATTAATTGTTATCCCTTTGGCACACATTAATTGAGCCCTCACTGTGTACCAGATATTCTTAGACATGGGTTCAAGGAGAGATATGGCACAGCTCCTACCACAGTTTACAGTCTGGTGGGACAGACAGACAAATAAACATGCTCTTAGTCTGTAGGAGGGAGGAGCTAAGGAAGTCTGGGTCAGGCTAGGAAGGCTTCTCAAAGGAGGTGACTTTTGAGTTGGGTCTTGAAGATGAAATAAGTTTGTTCAAAAATTTTCCTAAGGAGTTTTTGATAGAAAGGGAAGAGCTAGTTCAAGGGAAGTGATAAAGGTCAGGGTGAGGGATAGGGCACAGACAGAGGGGCATGTCAGTTTCTGACCAAGTTTGCCAGTCCTAGCGCTATAACTTTGGCCCCTCAAGTCTAGAACCCAGCCTTTCGTGTAGCACTGTTTGATACAAGTTCTGCACTGATGCAGATTTTGTATTTCTGTGCTGTCCAACACGGCTCTTGGGCACTTGAAATATGGCGAGTGTGACTGAAGAACTGAATATTAATTTAATTTTAATTAATTTAAATATCCACCATATTGGACAGTGCAGCTCTAGATGTTTCTCCTCCCTGATAACTTTGGAATCACTTGAGTTATCTTTACAATCTCTGAGGTCTGGTGCCTGATCCTCAGCCTAAAGCTTTTGATTTTGTTGATCTAGGGTGGGGCTTGGGTATCAGCAATTTTTTTAATTCCCAAGGTGATTCTAAGGTGCGCCGGGGCTGGGAAGAACTGATTCAGAGCTTTGTCACCCACTGTCCCAGGTCGCAGCTCTGCCCAGGTTGTGTGCT
>PVIY010006221.1:39214-89139 GCA_004026745.1 Myrmecophaga tridactyla
CCCCCCCCCCCCCCCCCCCCCCCCCCCCCCGGGGCCCTTGGACGGAGCCCAACCAGCCATTTTCCCAGGCTGGGCTAGGCTGGGCTGGAGCAGGGCCCGAGGCCAGGTCTGTGGTTTGCTGATTCCTGCCTGTTTGCCTATTAAACAGATATACAGATAAATGTGTTTAGGGCAGCAATAATGCAGGAAGTTTTGGTAACAAGACTGAAACCTGGAGAGAACCCTCCTTCTCTGCGGATCCTGGAAAAAGATTTCTGAGCTGGGGCTTGGCCAACGGCCGCTGCCCGCCCACCCACCCCCAATTTTTGTCCCCGTCCCCCAAAAGCAACTTTTCCCATGACTCACGTGTGGCAGCTTGTGCACTCCTTTTATTATTAAATATATAAGCAGCTTCCTATCTTTTAAATAGATATTTAAATGACTTTATATAAAATAATTCACCACTTCCAAGTATAAAAACGAAATCTCACAGTGCGTGAGCCAATGTTCCTTCCAGGCTTTCTCAGAGAAAAGGAGGGGTTATGTGCGGTAGCCAGGGGAGGCACCCACAGGAAGCTCTGGGGCCCCTCCTGCTCCTCCTGTGTCACCAAGCGCCCACAAAGAGCTTTCTGCAATGGGTTGGATTTGTTTTGCTGACTTTTAAAATACTGTATGCATAAGGGGGGAAAATGCCTTTTTTTTTCTGTCTTTTTTTTTCCCTTCCAAGCTTCCATTTTTAAATACATGTTTTCTAGCATTGAATATAGAGTCTATGACTAGAAGAATGAGTCCCCAGTGAAAGTTCTCTGCCGCCCTGCCCTCAGCCATCAGCATTGGGGCAGGGAGGTGGGTGCCAGAGGACCATCACCTTCTGGGGTGGCAAGAGAAGGTCCTGGGCCCGGCCCAGCAGCCCAGCAGGGCAGGGTCTCTCAGTGGAGGGTCCAGGGCAGCAGCAGAGCAGGGACACAGCAGCACAAAGGACCATGGGGCCATCAACAGCCTTGTCACCCATTGCCCCGGGTCTCAGCGCGGGGGGCTGGGCCCAGGGGGCTGAGGCCCTCAGAGGCAGCGTTGGAGGTTGGTGTCTGCCCTGATCCCTTCTGGTCCCTCTCCCACCCTGCTGTGATGGTCAGAGAAGTGGTAGTAGTGGGGGAGGGGGCGCGTGAAAGCTGAACGGTGCCCACGGCCTACTGGGGTCGGGGAGAAAGGTGAGAAGAGGATAGGAGCAGGTGCCAGTGCAGCTAGGGTGCAGTCCGGCCCCAGGGCTGCTAACAGAGAACACGAGCGCCGCCCCAGGAGCCTGCCGGCAGCAACTTTAGGGCTGTGATTGGCGCAGGAGCCTGGTGCAGGGGAAGGGATCAGCCTGGGGATCAGCGGCACAGACACCTCCCGCCAACCGCACGGGTGAGTCCCTATTTTCAAAGACCCATTTTGGATCAGAGCTGCACCCCACAGCCTCTCTCAGTCTCTCCGCCCTTCCCTTTCTTATTCACTCCCACCAGTCACTTCCCTCTTGGGAATGTCAAAGTGCAAGATGCAGAAACCTGGGCGAACAAACGCAGCCGAAAGACCAGCTCTGGCTGGTGGCCTGGGCCGTTCCCCCACCCAGGTTCACCCCGGGGAGTCAAAGGCTAGGCCAGGGGACGGTCAGGGCTCGGGGACTCCCTCAGTCGACAGGCAGGGCCAGCTCGGACACTCAGTGCAGGAAACTGGGGAGAGGCTGGAGGGATGGGAGGACGGACAGACGTTCGTGCACGGGGATGGACAGGGCAGGCTATACAGCAGGCAGGTTCAGTGTTCACAGTGCAATGGATTCCTTCTTGAGGGCAGCCTCTGTGCAGCCTCTCGGAGAAGCTCTGACGGATGCTGGGGGAACAGCGGGGAGGAGGCCAGCGTGGGGGCCTCCCCTCGGGGTCAGAGCCAGGCCACGTAGGTCCTGAGGGCAGGGACGGCCTCCCTTCCCCACCAGACCTTAGGCGGAGTGGAGGGTATAACCTCTCTGGCTGCTGGTGCACACGAGGCCTCCTCTTCCAGGCTTTAGGCTACATGTCTTTACGGGAAATCCAGCCAGCGCTGTCCTGCCTTGCCAATATCATACTTCTTCTCTCTCCGGGGACAAGTCCCTGCTTGTCAATGTTGAGATCTCTTGGCACCAGACGGGTCCTCTGAGCACCAGGGCTCTTCCCTTCCTCAGCCCCCCTGCTCTGCTCTTCCACATCCCCCAGACTCTGGGTTCCTGGCCCAGGTGTCAACTTGGAGGGGAGTGTGGGGAGGGTGCAGCCCCTGAGGAGTAGAGGGTCCTGAGCCGGGCTTGCCAACCTTCCTCCAGTGGATGGGAGCCTCCAGGGCATACAATAAATATCGGGAGCTTGGGAAGCTGTTGGTCGAAGGCCAGAGGGTGGCGGTCGGAGGGCCCCAGCCTGGCTGCGCTGGTCCAGTCCTGGCAGACAGGTGCTCTCAGGGTGGGCAGGCCACCGTCCCAGGAGAATGGCCAGGGAGGGGTAGTGGTGGACGCCCCTATAACTTCTCCTCCCATGGAGGGACTGTCCTGTGCGCCCAGCTGCAGGGGAGAGAAAGAAAAGCTGGTCAGCCCAGTGGGAGTGGAGGGAGAGGTCACTCAGGACATGGGTTGGGGAGGCGCGGCGTTCCTGTGGGCTGTTGGTGATGCTACAAGCAAGACTTCCTCCTGTCCTTTTCCTCGCCTGCCCAGCCACCCCAGACACCACAGAGGGGCCGGGCAGACTTCCCTGGCAATAGTCCAAGCCTGTGGCCAGACTGGCCTCACCTCTTCCATCCTCTGGAGTAACCAGGAACCACAGGGGGAGGTAATGGAGGCTGAGAAAGGTTTGAGCCAAGGCCAGGGAGGGAAGGGTCATTGCTTAAGCAAAGGGGTCTGACAGGGAAGGAAGGGGGTACACAGAGGTTTCTTTGACCCCTCTCTCAGGAGCATTTCACTGGCCTGGGCCCAGAGAACTCAAGGGTGATTCCTGCTAGCTCTAACGAAGACGAGGAACTTTTCATTTCCACCTCCAGGCTATTCACCAGAGAGGGTCATCACAGATGATAATCCAGACAGCAGGGCAGAGGTAACTGAAGAGGAAGAACTTGGGCCAGAGTGGAAAAGTTTAGAAACAGGGCTGGGGCAAAGAAACTCCCACCATGCCATTTGGCACGCTAACCCCTAAGCACCGCAGCCCCATCTAAGATGGGCCTCCCCTATCATCCTTGGGAGTCAGGGCTCTGCCCTCTCCCACCCCACCCCCATCTTGTCCCCTTGCCCAGCTTCCTCAGAACGCTTTGTTCCCAGAGTAGAAATCCCCTGGATTCCAGCCAACGGCTTGACTTTTGACCCTGTGCGGAGTCGTCCTCCCAGACCTTCCATAGGCCCTACTGGCGAAGTCCATGATGGGGAAGGAGGGAGGATGGGACCATAGCCTCTGGCCCCCAGCCCACTCCCATGCTCTAGAGGGGGAAGGAGGGGACCCATAAACTGGACATGAGCCAAGCCTGGGACAGGCAGGCCACAGACCTTGCTGGGAGCCCAGGAGGTCAAAAGGACCAGTGGGGCAAGCTCAGGCCTCCTGCCCCAACTCCCTGTTCCTTGTGGTTGGGGAGCTTTCTGTGGTTCTGGGTCCTTCTGTCCTTCTGTCTCTGTATGTCTCTCTTTCATCAAACTCATTCCAGCAGCAGTCAGTCCGGGGTGGCACTGAATATCCCTGAGGTCCTGGGAGCAGTCTGGAGATTGCCTGGGGACAGGACCTACTGACCTAGGCAGGAACCTGGATGTGGCCCTACCTGGGGCTCCCCTCTAACTAAAATCTTGAGGAAGGAAAAGGAAAGCTTGAAAGGCTTGGGAGTAGGCAGGCGGGGCAAGGAGAATGGGGGTGTAAGGAGGACGGGCCAGGGGACCAAGATCAAGGGCAAGGCTGGCGGCCAGTTGACAGGGTGGCAAGGCACTGAATCGTGACGTCCCGGCGACCTTCATCCGCCCTCTGCTTATCCGTCCAGAGTGGGTCTGAGTTGTTCTCACAGCTGTGCTGGTGCCCAGCTGACCCACTCAGACCTCTCGGCACACCCTACCGACAAGCCCACCCCAGGATCCCAGCTGTGTTATTTCTCGTTCTTTTCAAAATGAGCTTCCCTGGTTTTTAGCACTTGCCAGGTCCTCCTATCTCCCTCTGTCGTTGTACAGAAAGGAAGGCCCCTAGGTGCTTGCTTGCATTTGGCATGGATTGTGATTGGAAACTTGAATGGGTCACCCCAGCTGGTCATCCAGACAGCCAGCCATTCAGCTGATCAGCTCAACAAGCTAGCTAGAGAGGCAGTTAACAGCTTATGAGTTGGTTAGTCAGAGTCATTCAGCTAGCTCGTCAGTTAGTCAGACGGAATCAGTCAGCTGGTTAGTTGGTCAGCCAGAAGGCTGCTCATTTGGTGACAGTTGGCCAGGGTAGGTCAGCCAGTCAGCCCTGGAAGCTAGCCAGACCATATTTATTGAGTTCTCGGCAAGTGTGGAGAAGCCCTCTCTGAACTAGAACCTGGCTTAGAAGAAGAAATGCAAAAAATGTGGAAGACACAGTCCCTGCCCTCAAGGAGCTTACAACCTTCTTAGGGGCACAGAAGGTACATATACACATAAGATGGTATTTTAAAACTTAGAAAAACAACATCCCAAGTGCAAATCAATATACTATTAACCAAACACAAAAGAGCAGAAAGGGTACGAATCCAAGGAGTCACCAGGTGGCGGGGGTTGTCAGGAAGGTTTCCTGAGCGGCTGATGGTGGGGCTAAGGGACGGAAAGGAAGGGGGTCACGCGCCACTGGGGTTGGGGAGTAATGGCGGGAGAAGAATAAGGGTCACTTGTTTATGGCATGCCTGGACAACAGAAGGCACCTGTCAATGTGCAGGAAACATAGCTGGCAGGGCTATGGAGATGACAGAATCAAATTTAAAACAATTTCAATAGGCTTGGGCGAAGGGCAGAAAACAGCCAGGTGGTCATAACAAGGGTGAATGTAAACTCCCACACTTAGTCTACAAAAAAAGAAATTAAATTGTCCAAGGGCAGGGCAGATAAAGCCCATCTGTCTTGACAAAGGACTATGGGACAGAGAAGGAGGGGCTTTAATAGACTGCAGGTGTAACAAATGATGGCAGTGTGGTGTGGTGGTTAGGGAGGCTAATGCAGTCTTAATCTGTGCGAATAGAAGAACACTGTCCAGATCAAGGAAGGTAACGGTCCCACTGTACTCTGAGCTGGTCAGATAACTCCTGGAGTATTGGGTCCAGTGCTGGGTGCCACATTTTCACAGGGATATTGACAAACGAGTGTGTCCAAAGGAGGGCGACCAGGATGGTGAGGGGTCTGAAAACCACATCATATAAGGAATGTTTGAGGGACTTGGCCACACTTAGCTTAGAAAATTCTTAAAGGGGACAAGGGTGACAGATATATGTCCGAGGGTTCTCAGGATGGGAAGGAGAGCAGGTGGAGGGAAGGGGCAGGGAAGCCTTTCTTGCCTCATAGGAGGAAGGGCTTTCTCACAGTGGTATCAGGAGATGGCAAGAGGGCAGTGGCTAGGCAGGGAGCTTGCCTGGAACTGGGGGTGTGTGATGGAAGCTGGCTGAGTCCCTGTCAGAGATATAGAGAGGGAAGGCCCGTGTAGGCCAAATGGGAGCCTTTCCAAGACTTAAGGTTCTATGGCTCCATGATTCAAAGGGCAGGGAGGTAAAAATGACTGCACCTGGAGAGGAGGGCCAAATAGGAGAGCAAAGACAAGGGAAAGTGGCCAGAAGTGCATGTCGGAGGGGCTTGGAAGCCAAGCTGAAAGTGCGGGGTTTGAAGTGGCTGCCAAAGGGGAGCTACTGAAAATTCCCCACAGGCTGAAGACCTCACAAAAGTTACATTTGAGGAAGAGGATTTCGGTTGTTCTGGGATCAAAGGTGGCAACCCAATGCACTGGGGAGATCTGATGACCTGGCAGGGAGAGGGCTGATCAGACCTAAGGATGGGGTAGAAAAGGGAGCAGGAGAGAGGGAGGGAGTCACGTGTCAGGCCTCAGGGGAGTTGGTGATGTCGTGTCACCGGGTTAGGGTGACCGGAAAGGGTGTAGCTCATTTTAAGGGACGGAGGGAGATCGAAATCAGAGTCTTACCTTAGGATTCCCTCTACACTGGCAGTTCCACGTGTGTGTCCTCCTCCTGGGTCAGGGGGCTGCGGGGAGAAGCACACGGTGGGCGTCAGACTTGGGGGGGGCGGAGAGTGAGAGGGCCCCTAAATCTATCCTTCAAGTCTCCTGCACATGTGCTCTAACCCTCTCAGGTTTAGAAGGCTCAAGGCTGCCTAATCCTGGGAAGAAACCAGGAAAAAGCCCCGACATTTAGGAGAGAAGAGAGGCCCTTCCTCCCCTCCCCTCCCGCTCTCCTGCACCTCCAGTTCTTCAGTGCAAATGGAGACGGTCTGTGCCCCCTGGGAACCCATCCCAAGCCACGTCTCACCTGCCCTCTGGCTGTTCCGTGGGAGAATCCACTGTCTGGTGCTCTCGATGGCTCTGGGGACAGGAAAGAGCAGGTTCACTAAGGAGCTAGGGGCAGGGGCCCCACCTCTGAGCCGTTGATCAGGGGCAAGAGATCCCCCCCCAACCCCAGCTACCCTGAGTGGGGTTCAGCCAGAGGGGTAGGGAGACTCACGGGGCCTCTGCTAAAGAGCCCCCAAACACCCCAGCCTCCTTGTCCGGTCAGCTGTCTCCCAGGAGGAGGAGGGTCCCAGGGAAGGCCCCCGCCCTGCCACCTTCTTGCACAGCCTCACTTTTCTCCCCTCCCGTCTGGCTTCTCATCCAGCTGCCGTCCCAAGAATATTCTTTCCCACCAGCCACTTCCCATTGACGTGACAGCCAGCCTGAGACCTCTCCGCTCTCGAACAGCGCCCCACTCCAACCTCCCGGGCCTGCCCCCAACAGCTGCCCTCCTCTCCCCGCCGGGTTCTCCTTACCCGCCGCCTCCGCCTGTAGAACAGGAGGCCGCCCACGGCCAGCAAGACCAGGACGACGCCGGGCACCCACAGGCGGAAGGCGAAGCCGGGCAGCGGGGGCTCGGAGGGCGCCACGCGCTGCCTCTCGTGGCCTGTGGCGGTCAAAGGAACGAAGTTAGAACGGGCCTGCCGCCTGTCGGCCCCCTCGCTCGCTCCACCTCCTCGCAGCTCCGCGGGGCTCCTGCGCTCTCGGGTGCTCCTCTTGGCCGCCAGCTCCGCGAGGGGCAGCACGCTGCCCCAGGGGCGCCTCCTGGGAAGTGCTCGCTGAGCCGAGGGGCTGGCGGCGCCGCTGAGGCCTGGCCAGCGCGGGGCCGGGGTCCCGGGAGAGCCCGCGGCCTGCACGTCTCCGCGCAGGGCGGCGGCGCTGGCCGTGCGACTCCGGGCCGGGCCGGCGGGCCCGTCGGGGCCTTCCCCGGGCCAGGAGGAGCGGGGTGCAGGCGGCCGGCCCTCCGGCGGCCCAGGTCGCGGAGACGACGCCGAGGGGAAGGCGCGGGGGGCGGCGGTCTGGGCCCGGACGCTGGCCTCTCCCAGCCCGGAGAGGAAAAGCCCTGTCCCTCGGGGCACCGGACGCTCGCTGGCCTCTCCAGAGGCCTCTTCGAGGGCCCAGTCGGTGCCCAGCACGGCGTCAGGAACATCCTCCAGGCCGGGGACCGGCAGCCCGACGGGGTGGGGCCGAGGGGGCGCGGCGGGGCTGCCCTGCGCGCCCGGCTTCTCCCGCGGCTCAAAACTCTGGCAGGTGCTCCGGGGCGGTCGCTGCTTGGCTCCACCCGGGTCCAGCGTGCGAAAGGGCTGCCCCCCGGGCAAGGGGGAGCCTCCCTCTGTCCCCGCAGAGTCAGCCCGCGTCAAGCCAGCCATAGGGGCCGTGGAGGGGGCGAGGGGCTGGTGAGGGGAGGCAGAGGCCAGCTCACTGCTAGGGGTGGTTTTGGGGTACAGGCAGTTGCAATCAGGCTTGGTCACCACATCTGAAAGAACCACAGAGAGAGGGAGAGGGAAAGACGGGGAGGAGATAGAGTCACCAGCCTCCAGCACAGCTTTCCCAGAGGGGATCAAGAGGGGGATATGGGTCTGGGGTTCCCCTCCTCCCCTAACCCAGCCCTGGGGCTGAGGAGAGGATGGGACTGGGGGAGATGCTCATGACACAAGCTTCAGGCAAGGGAGGTACACACAGCAGGGTCTCGGGGCAGAATGCAAAGGGTGGGGCTTAGATGCACAGACTGGGGGTCGGGGTCAGGGAAGACAATAGGGAGCAGCCATACAGGGGTCCTAGCTGGCCAGATGCCAAGCCAAAGGTAAAGAGTAGCCAGGCCGGGAGGTTAAGAAGTGACTTCCAGGTCACCAACACAAGACACCCTCAAGCCCCAAAGACACCATGTCAACTGGAAAGCAGGGAGACAGCATCATGCACAGCCAGAAATCACACAAGCCACAGTCATAGGTGGGGAACAGGCTGGAACATGGAACGTGGCCATGGCTTGAGGCCTTGGCATTGAAGCAGCGAAACTGGATTTGGCCACTGGCAGGTCACAGGGCCTCAGCTCCTGCCCCAGGGAGCAAGGTTGGATGTAGGAGGGCACATGTGGCACAGGATGCAGAGATGAGGACACGCAGGGCACACATGTACGCAGCCGGGCCAGCACTGGGAGAGTTTGAATGATGCTCAGACTTCAAATCCAGCCTTGTCCCTTGAGGGGACACTCAAGGCATCCTGGGGACTTCTGAAGCCAGGGTATCCTGGTGATTCACAGTAGGGCTCCTTGAGCAAGAACCCTGACTCCTAGACAGGGCTCTGCTCTCTCACGGAAGACCCAGAGGTCCAGCTGGCCTGCAGAGCCCGTGGGGAAAGCCTCCATGCCTAGAGGCCCCTTTTTCACTCCCTGATCTCATTGCGTGATCCTTCTTGACGCCTTGACATGCAGACATATATGGGTGTACATGCACAGACATGTCAGAAAAGACATGTGCCAAAGAATGCCCAGAAGAACCCGAAGCCACGTGAAATGAGCATATCTACACACACAGGAGAACCAGCCTTGCCGCCTCCCTGGGGGTCCCTCCCGCCCCATGTCTCGCCTCCCAGCGCCTCCCATTCCTTACATCCTCCCTCTCTCACCCGCTTGCTGGTCCCTCTGGTGCTTACCGTGGTTGGAGCATTTAGCAAAGCTGTCGTTGCAGTTCTTGCTGAAAATGTTCCGGTCATTTTTAAGGAGATTCTTTGTTTCATTAAAGACATTCTTGATCTTCTCCAGCAACTGGAGGGGTGTCTCATAGAAGGTGCGGACACAGGACTAGAAGGAGAACAGGGTCCCTCTTTGATGAGCATGACTCCTGGCATCCCCACCCCTTTTGTTAACCTCCCTTGGCCTTTCTCCACCTGCCTTCTTTTTCCCTTCATTTCCTCCTTCCTCTCTCCCCTGTTGTGCAGCAGAATCAGTCCTGAGGTCAATCGATGTGTCTTTTATTCATGGGTCTGTGCAACACATATTCATGTGCCAGGCATATGGTAATAACCAAGGAGTTGCGCAATGGGCAGGAGAGACCTTTGAGTCCAGAAAGCACATTGGTATTAAACACGCCGTTACAAGCGCAGCAACTCCTATGAAGAGGTACTGAGTGCTCTGAGGGTGTTTAACAAGAGGAACTAAATAAGACTGAGGGTTTAAGGAGAATTTCCCCCCAAGGAGTTGACTAAGCGCTGAGCAAGAACTAACCCAAAAGCGGGCGGGGCATGGAGAGAGCTGTCCAGGCAGTGGGACCAGACTGTGCAAAGGCCCTGAGGCAGGAAAGAAGGCTAGAGTGGCTGCAATGCCATCATTTGGAGGAAAATGGTGGGAGATGTGACTGGAGAGAGGTCAGCAAGGGCCTCGTCGGCCATGTCAAGAGCCTTTAAGCTTATCCATAGAGCAAAGGGAAAATATCTGAAAGGCTTGGATTTTAGGAAAGATCAAGCTGACGTGGTGTGGAGAATGGAACAGAGAAGGCTACAGGAGAAGTGGGTCCTTCTCTGGCATCGATGTGCCTTGGAGGCAGGGCTGAGGGCCTCCAGCCCTAGGGGGCCTCTCTCCTTGTTTGCTGAGCTGCTCTCTTCTGCTTGTGGGACCTGGGCTCCCCCACCCATCAGAGCCCTGAGAAGGCTTGCACACACTTGGTTTTCCTCCCACCTGTCAGGCTGCAATTTCTTGGTCTCCTTACCAGGCTCCCCTCCTCCACCTGACTTTTAAAGGCTGGGGTTCCTCAGGACACAATTCTGGGCTCGCTTCTCCTTTCATACTAGGCAATGTCAAATGTGCCCACAGCTTCACTGACAGCCTACTTGTTGATACTTGAGATTTTGCTTAAACTGAGATGCACTGGGAAGACATCTGGGCTAGACCATGAAGGCATCTCTATATACCCAAGGCCCGTGGACTTTGGACCCGCCATAAGAATTTCCTAGATGAGTGAATAAATGAATAAATGAGACGTCCGGGGCTCAGCTCCCTCACTCACCCGCTGTGTGACATTGGCCCAGCGAATGATACAGGTTGGGCTCATTACCTCACCTGTAAAGCCAAGACAACAATCCCTGCCAGCCTTTCCCCCAGGCTGTCCTAAGAAAGAGGGAAGCTGGCTGGCTCTCTCCCCCACACTTCACCTTGCACCACAAAGAAAATGGGAATCATCAGCAACCCCCTCTGGCAAAACAGCAGATGCACTTTCCCTCCCCGGGAGCTTTGAGTCCCTCTCCGGCTGTCTTCTCAAGAAACTCTTGCTGTGGGCTAGCTCTTCTGGTTCCAATGCTCCGTCTCTCTGCATTCAAACTTGTTCTAGTTCACTGCATACCCAAGTGAGGTCCCAAGGACCTCTCACATCAGAATCGTGGGTGAGGTGCCCTATTAAAATGCAGATGCCTGGGCTGGCCCTCAGACCCTGTGATTTACACTTTCCAGGGGACCCTAGGTACCTGCATTTTTTTTTTTTTTTTTTTTTTTTTTTTGCATGGGCAGGCACCGGGAATGGAACCCGGGTCGCTGGCATGGCAGGCGAGAATTCTGCTACTGAGCCACTGTCGCACCACCCAGTACCTGCATTTTGAACAATCTCCCCAAATAATTCTTATGGACCTTTACGTTGGAAAAGCACAAATATAACAGTAAAAAATAATCATAATAGGTAGGAACCTCAACCCTACATCCCCCCTCAGCTGTGTCTCTCTTCTTCTGCCCTATTTTGGAGGCAGTCCCCTCAGGGCATTGTCTCCACTTCTCTTTCTATTCACCCTGTTGTGGTGCCTGCCTCCAGCAGTGACCTCTGTGTTGCCAAATCCAACGGACACTTTGCAGCCCTTATCTTGCTTGACTTCCCAATGCCATGTGATAATGCTGGCTACTGTGGCCTCGCTGAAGCACTCTCTTTCTTGGGTCCAAAGACACCACACTCTCCTGGTTTTCCTCCCACCTCTTAGGCTGCTCCTTCCCAGACTCCTTGCCAGGTCTCCCCTCCTCTGCCTGACTTCTAAAGTCTGGGTCCCTCTGAGTTCAGGCTGAGCCTGTTTCTCTTTCCCTTCTCACAGCTGGCAATGCCACACAGCCCCAGGACTTCTCTGGAGACCCCCACACAGACACCTCTTCTACCTTCACAGGCCGGACTCAAGACCTGTATATCCAGCTGCCTGCTCAGCATCTTCTACTCAGACATTCACAAACATCTGAAGTTTAATGTGCCGAAACTGAACTCCAGCTCTTCCCCCAAAACCTGCTCTACCCTCTAATCCTCCCCATTTCAGCATCACGGAAATATCCAAGTGCTCAAGACGTGGGACTAGTCCTTGAGTTTTCCCTCCCCCCTGCTGCTCATGTCTGTTGCATTTTCCCAGTCCTGTTGATTTTATTCTGCCTCCCAAATATGTCAGAGCACAGCTGCTTGTCTCCACTTTCACTGCAGCACCCTAGTCCAAACTACCAATTTCTCTGTTCTCAGCAGCCTCCTGCCGGTCTTCCTGCCTCCATTCTGGGCCCCTCCAGTCCACTGTCCACACAGCAGGTCACTAGCCTGTTTATGCTGGCTTCCCTTGCACTTGGGACAAATTACATATCTTTAAGACCCCAGACAATCTGGCTCTTGCCTCCTCTGCAATCTCCCCTTCACCTCCTGTGCCCAGGCCATGCTGCCTACTCTTGGGGACCCTGAATGTGCACTTGCTGTTGTCTTAGGGCTCTGAGCATAGCATTCCCTGTTCTGGAATGCTCTTACCAGGCTCATTGCTTTCTAACTCTTACTCATCTTTGAACCTCAAACTAAAATATTCTGACTCGGAAGCCTTCCCTGGCTCTTCTTCCCCTCCCCATTGAAATTAGAGGCCCCTGTTCCTCTGTCTCTCAGAGCCCCATGGTGTTCTTTTTCATGGCAGGAACTATATATTTCATGCCCACGGTAACAATGTCAGGGCCTAGCAATGTGTCTCTTGCATAGTAAGTCTCCAGTAAAGGTTTGTAGAATGCATGAATGAATGAATAAATAAATGAATGAATGGAAGAGTGAGTGAGTGCTGACATGAAATGAGCTAAGTGAATGTACCCTGCACTGGGGGAAGGGCTGGTGAAGGCCAAGACCAGGCAACCAGGGTCCCTTGGGCAGCAGATGGTACCACCATTGCTTGCAGCCCCCATTCCTCCCACTGCCCTTTCTAATGCTCCCAGCTCTTGCACCTTCCTACCTTGTCCTTATCTTGCTCTTCGTGATCCTTGGTGAAGCAGCTCTTCAGCCTCAAAGAGAGTTCCTGGAGCTGCATGATGGCATTGGCATTGGGAGTGTTGTCTTTGAAACGCAGGGTGTCCTCCATTATGTCTTGCATCAGGAGAAATGCCTTCTTTAGGTAGCACACGGGATCGCTCTGAAAAATGGGAGCCTGGAGCTTACGGCCTGACTGGTGCAGGCTGGGGAGCTAGGCTCTATGCCAGATGCCCCTCCACCCCAGGGAGATGCAGGGCTGCAGCCTGCTCTGTCCCTACCCCTGGGGGGAAGCACCACACCATTCCACTACTAAGGAGAATGCTGCACTCGGTGGGGGAGGGGGGTCTTCCATTCTCTCTTTGGGATCTGGCACTCTTGGAGGTCGGAGTAGAGGGAAGAAAATGTGGATTCCGATTAGAGAGACCTTTAGATTTCTAGAAGTTGGGGCTTTAACCAAGATGAGGGAACACAGGGAGGGTGGGATCTCTCTCTCTTTCCTCCTCTCAGTTTGGTTTCACTAAAGTCTTTTACCATCTGGCCCTTTTAATCGTCCAACCTATCAGGGTACTGGGGGCAACGTCACAGTCTAAGGAATAACATCAGTATTTCATTCATTCATTCACTCATTCATTCATTCACTCCCTCAGTCACTCACTCATGCATTTAATAGGCATTTACGAGGAACCTATTGGACCACGTGCCAAGGTTAAAGAGCTAGAGTGGACAGGAGTCTCTGTCTTTGAGAAGACTACCTTTGTCTTCAGGAAGACAAACAAAATCACAAGTAATGGCCAACCAAGGGGCTCAGTGCTATCAGAGGCATGTGGGGGCCAGGTGTGTGCGAGCACAGAGATCAGAGTGGCCTCCTGGCTTCGGGGCAGAGGTTATAGTTGAGGCACAAAGTTGCACAGACTGTGGAATAAGGGGGGTGTGAGCCAATACAGTTATCAGGAGCTGCTTGGGCAGAAATTTGGAGGCAGGAAGCAGTAGGGGTGGGGGATGGTGGGCAGGGTTGTACAGTAGAGATTGGAGTTTTTAAGTTCCAGGCTAAGCAACTTGGGCTTTCTCCTGGGATGATTGGAGTCCCTGACAGGTTTGAAGGAGGAAAGTAGAGGCAACAGGTGGGGTTTCAGAAAGCTCACCCCAGGGGACGTGTGAAGGGGTCCCTGGAAGCAGGGAAGCCAGTTAGGGGGCTCCTGAAATTGGTCAGGAGGAGTGGCACCCAGAGCTGCCTGGGAGTCAGAACCAGCTGCACTCGGTGGCAGGTTGGGTGTGGGGTGGGAGGAAGGGCTGGACTGGCTCCCTGGCTGCTGGCCTGTCCTGTAGCTGCAGGTGACATCCTGAAGCAAAGCGCATGACCTGGAAGAAGTATCGACTTGCCTTAGGCCATTCGGCCAGCCTGCCAGGATTCAAATCAGGCCTCTCCCACTAACTAGCCATGTTCCCTTAATCTCTTCTAAGGATAACAAGCCATGTTAGTGCCCTGCATAGTGGAAATATCTGGATGAAATTGGAAATGTCCCTGGCACACAGTAAATATGTGTCAGGCCAGAAGAGAGCAGGGAGGGTCTTGAGCCTGGAATCCTGCTCAGCCCTGGACTCTGGCACCCCAGACTCGAGCACCCAGGGATCCTCATACCCCCACCCTGCCCGGGTCTAGGAATTCTGTCGCCTTCATGCCTCTTCACGCGCCCCACCTAGGAGGCCTGCAAGGCTGGAACGTTTGCCTTATAAACAGCCGTCACTCACCAACTGCTCCTGGTCTACAAACTCAAAGGCAATTTGGCACGAAGTCTCCATCTGACTGTCAATCTGTAAGAGAGAGCAGGCCAGTGGTGGCCAGTGTCTGCGGCTCGACCAAGCCTGCCTCAGAACTGGGACTGTGGTTTCTGGAGGGATCAGGGTTTGAACCTCATCCACTTCTTCCCAACCACACCTGGAAAGACACAGCCAGGGCTAGAGGAAGACCTGTCCATGCCTTCTACATGCCCGGAGGAGGGCCATGGAAGAAAAGAAAAAACTAGCGGATGAAGGATATAGACATATGCTCCACCAGTAGGTAGTGAGCTCCCTGACATGGCAGGAATTCAAGCAGAGGTTGGTCAAGCTCTGGGGAGTCAGTCTGTAGGGACTGAGGCTAGACGTCCTAAAGCTCTTGTTAGATACCCCACCCCCTCGCCCCCAGAGCAATGGCTCTGTGATTCTAAGCCTCAGAGGATGCTATGGCTCTTGGTCCAGCCTGGATTGCTATAGCCGCTAAATGCAGACAGAGGGCTGGAGGAGCCAGGTGGGCAGTTGGTCTGGTCCATAATCCCCAAGTAAGGACTCTGGAGTTGCCCTTAGCCAGTGGTGCCCCACCCTGCCCAGTTGGCCATAGAGATGGTAAGTTACCATCTGAGCAGGACAGCAGCCAGCACAGAAACCTGATCCCAGACCTGGCAGGACTACATTTGAATGATTCTGCAGACCCAACTAGAATAGGGACAGACTCCTTCATGGCCTGGATGAGCACGCCTTCCTGGCCCCAGAGCTCAGACAAGAGCCAGGGAAGTGGGGGCAGAGGGCCGGAAGTCAGTCAGGTGGGAGCCTCCTCTCCAAATCCGGCTGGGACCAGGCTGATTCAATAACTGGGACCTCAGGAGCCAGAGGTAACATCTGGACACAGCAGGCATTGGATAGGCTCAGAAGCCTGAGCCCAGGCTGACATTCCTAGGCAGTTATTAACCCAGGCAACCCTGTCCATTGCCTGCAGGGGAGTTAGAGAGGGCTTCAGGACTACGGAGCCAGAGGCTCTGATCTTCACATCAGTGAAAGAAGCATCAGTGGATCTGGGTGGGAGCTACTTGCCATATCCTGCACAGCCCTATTTCCTTACCTGCAACTCTTCTCTTTGGTCTTGCTCCCTGGCCCCCACCCCAGTTTTCCCCAGTGAGAAGAAAGTGGGGTAAGCATGGATGTACACTCACCAGCTTCTGGAGAAGCGTCAGGTGGCCATTCCCAATCAGGTGGCTACAGTGTTCTGACACCTCCTTGGTGACACTCCTGCTCACCAGGAGACAGATCAGCAGTATCCAGGGGACCAGCCATGTCTGTGATAAGAGAGAGTGTCATTTTCCCCCAGCTCTCACTCCCTCCCAGGAGTTCCCATGCCCTGCTGTGGGTGGAAAAATAAGGACCTCGTACCTATGATGCTATAGGCTTCGCCCCTCGTTCCAGGACGCAGTGCCCCCCATTACAGCTTTCCCACCATGCTAACTTTGCTCTCCTTTGATAACAACCCCAATGTCAGCTCCTTCGAGAAGCCTTCCCAGATTACTCCCTACACAATGAGCTTGTGATGACATGGGTTATGTGTCTACACAGGAAAACCCCTTGAGGGTAAGACTTGCACTTGCCCATTATTCTGTCCTTGCAGCAGCAAACGCTGAGTTGGGCACCTTGCGAGCTGCCCTCCTCCCTTCAAGTTCACACTTATACACAGGCTTCCACCACGAGTCGGAGACATTTTCTCTGGGCTTAGCCATTTCTCCCACCTGATCCCACACAGGCCTGGCTCTGCCACTGGAGAAACTGGGGACCCAAACTCAGTCTCACTGGGAACCTATACCTTGCCAGAGACCTCCTGGAGACCTGGGTGGGTGCTTCAAAAGGAGTCCAACCATTCATCACAAGCAGCAGTGCCAGCTCTGGGCCACTCCTGGCTGGCAGCTGCCTATCGGAGCCCCATCAGGCTCTGCACCCAGCTGGCCCAGATTTATCATGGCAGGAAAGTTTTTCTGAGATCTCTCCCCTGTTTCAACGCTCACCTGGCCCTGTAGCTGCTCACCCCCAGAATGACAGGACTGGCTCCTGGCATTCTGTCATTCCCCCTTCCTTTCTCCCTTCCTTTGCTTCACTGGGGTCCCCTCAGCCCTCTTCCTGACGCCAGGTCGCCCCTTCTCCAGCCAGAGGCAGGGAGATCCTTAAGCTTTCTTGCTCCAAATCTGGCTTGCCTCCTGGGTGCTTCTGAGCCTCCTGGCAACTGATACCTCCAGATTCAGGGAAATGCTGGCCGGGTGGAGCAAGGGCTGGTCCCTTCCTGGGATCTGGGCACTGGATTCTGCCCCAGTAATCCAGATGTTGAGTCAAATACTGCAACTAACTAGCACATCGGAAAAACAGAGGAAAGCTGCGAAATAGCCCATAACAACATGTTGCTTTACATGTAACCAAGAGCCCAAATGCTTGCCAGCTCTTACTGGGAAGAGATGCGGCTCTGAATGTGCTATCAGGGAAGTTGCAGGGAAAGACAGTCCCTTCAACGGGACTTTGAAGGATGTGGACAAAGTTGAATGGCAGAAAAAGGAGGAGGAGACCTGGACGGAAGAGGCATAGGATGGCCAGTGTCATTCAGCACGGGGACCCTGAAGGTCCTGGCCTGACCTGAAGAAGGGGGAGTGTGGGAGACGGGATGGGTGTGGGAAAGGGGATGGATGGCCAGGGGAGAGACGGCGGAGCAGCTGGGGAGGTAACCCTAGGTGGGACTGGCTACCCAGGTCCTCAGTAACCTCAGGTTCAGAACCCATTAGAAGAAACTGGGCCATGCAGAAGCTGTAACTCTGCTCCAGGCTGGATGCCACTGTGGCTTTGAGCCTCCGGTGTAAATAGTATGGAGGAAAGGGCCTCTGGGGAACAGAATGCTCAGGAAGGCAACCTTGCCACAGGCATTTCAAGATATTGACACCCGAGGACAGCAAGGTGAGGGCAAGGCTTAACCTTACGGACTCCCTGGCTGTTGGACACATTTCAGGCAGCAGTGTGAGAAACACAAAACCACTGCATGGGAAGGTGACACTGAAAGTGGCCAAAAGGGGCCACCCTTGGATCTGGGGTCCCAGTTCTGACTCAGAGGAGGATCTGGACAGGCACCCAAGGGTTAATGCCCCAGGTTGACTCTGGCCAGGTGGGCTCTTCTCTCTCCTCCCTTATTCCTCCCGCCCAGCAGCTTCTGCTTCAGCTTGGGCTACCTCAGAAGGAATATTTGCTTCAGGCTCCAAGAGATGCTGGGACATCTCAGCCTCGCCATCCATCCTTACCTGTCTACCATCTTATTCCATCTTCCCCAGCAACTAGGTGTCTCAAGAGACCCTGACATGACTGGACCCTTAGACTGCCCCTGCCTGAACCAGACCCTTTTTTCTTTCCTCTTTTACTCTTCCCCTCTTGGTGTCAGCTCAGCTTTCCTCCTGGTCTCTTCTCCAGCCCCTTACTTTGTCTTTTGTCCACTGCCTCACCCTTCCTCCTTATCTACCCTTATCTCCTCTCCTTCTCACCCCACCTGCAACCTTTTTGCCCCTGCCTTGCCCCTCCCCAACATTTTTTTTTGCCCCTCTTCCCTTCAGGGTCCTCTTCCCATCTTCTCCAGGGCTCCTTGGAGGCAAACTCACTGGGAAACCACTTATGTTCATTAACAATGCCATCCTGTACGTTTTAGGATCATCCTGTACGTTTTAGGATCATCCTGTACGTTTCAGCCACTGCCCACAGTTGGGGCAGGCTATCCTTACACAGTTCTGAGCCGCCCCTGTCTCCTGTCTGCAGTTTTGAAACACCAAACCCACCTTCCTCAACCACCGCTAAACCCAGGATCTGCCCAACTGACCAAAACTAGGTTTTGCAAGAAAAAAAGAGATTCGGTTAGGCATCAAGGCCGTTCTGGGGTCTACTCCCCCCAGAGACAGGCTTGACCCAGCCACGCGAGTCCCCATCAGCTCCTGTCTGTGGGCTGGAACAAGTACAGGCTTGCCTACCTCCTTTCCTCTGCCAGCAGGTTGCTCGACACAGGCCCTTGCTGAAAATGGCCCTGAGCTTTCCTTACCCAGAAGCCCAGCTCCTGGCTGGTCCTAGAAGCGTCTGTGGGGCCAAAGGAGGTGCCCCAGGGGAGAAAGTTCCATATCCACACGGTGCACAGTCCCTTCCGCGGTGACCAGTCAAAAGAGAGGGGTGCCGATAAAGGCAGGGGCACCCTGGCTGACACCAAGCCTCAGCTCGGGGCTCTGAGGCCCTCTTTTCTGCCTGTGGGTGGCTCAGTGTACCACTCCGTACAATGGGGTGAGCAGCCTTCGCTTTGCCAGGGAAGCGCTGCAGCCCCACGAGCAGATGCAGGACCGCCGCCGGCCTCCGCCCGAGCGCCCCCCGGGCCGTGGTGCAGCTCCGCACGCAAAGGCGGGAAGGACACCAGAGCCCGCGACCGCAGCGGGGAAGCGTCAGCAGCCCGCGCGCCGGAGTCGTCGGTTCCGAGGGGCCGAGCCGACCCCCAGCCTGGCCCGGGCCCCGGGCCGCAGCCGCCGCTTACCTCGGAAGGGCAGCGCCCGGCGGCGCCCCGCGCGGTCATACGGGCAGCTGGGTCCCGGCCCGGCGCGTCGGCCGCTCGCTCGCCGCCGCTGCAGAGTCGGCGCCCGGGACGAGGGGCCGCACCGCGCAGCTGTGCCGGGGGTGCTTAGAGACCTGCGGCGGCGCCGAGAACCCGGGCAAACTTTCACTTTCCCCGAGCTGAGCTTCACTGGCCAGCTCCTCGGCACAGCCTTTTAAGCTCGTGGAGCATGTGGTTTATGGGAAATCACCCTGGACATGCGCCAGGCACACTCGCGCGCGCGCGCGCGCACACACACACACACACACACACACACACACACACTGACAGGCGCACACACTCTCTCCGGAGGCCCACTGAACCGCCTCCCCTCTCCCTCCCCTCCCCCAGTCCTCCGTCGTGTCTTCCCCGCTGGTCTTCCCAGTCGCCCTCTGCTTTCTGTGCTCGGTTCCAAAGCCTTCACGAAAATAACGCGGGCTGGCGCCGCCGCCTCCCCGCCTTTCTTCTGCGTCGGCCCCTGACAGGGCCCTTCCTTCTGCACTTTCCGGGCGGATCCGGCGCTATCACCCTTTCTAATATTTGTCCCAAGGGACTTTCCCTCTAGGCCTGAAAATTCCCAAATCCGAGCAGGAAATGGGCCGAGAGCAGGGGCAGGCACGAGAGAGGAGGGCAAGCGCTCTGCACACTGGGGCCTCTCTGCCGCGCGCGCTGCAGCGACGCGCCTGAGTCAGCGGGTTTGCAGGCAGCCCCTTCCCTCCTGTGCAGCCCCCAAAGCAGCCGGCCCAGCCTCTTAGCTCCCGTTTTGGGGGGCAGGGTGCAGGCTGGGAGGGCTAGGCGGGGAGGCTGTGATCCTGTGACTGACTGGTAGTCTCCGCTGGCTGTGGCAGGAGACATTCAGGGCACTTGGCCCTGAGTGATGTAAATGCTGGCTGGTACCCATGCCATCGCTCCTGGCCGCCCGACGCCGGGCAGACTGGAGGCTGGGCACCTGGGCCCTAGATTTCCCTTGATGCTTTTGGCAATGCACTTGCTGAAATGATTAATCACATTTTATGAGAATGAATCTAAACGAGTCTTAATAGGATGAGCTTATTAATTAAAATGGCAGCTTTAGGAACTTTTTCTTTCTTCAATTCATTATGATTCCATGTGTCTCAATCCCTCTGTGAGGTCACCCACCCCCTGGAAAATATCTGATATGTGGCCTAGCCTCAAAGAGTCATCTCTTATCACTTGCCCCACACATTATTTGCTGCAGCCCCAGTTTTTTTTGTGTTTTTTTTTTTTAACTCCCCCATGCCTTTGCTCATAATGGTACTTCTGCTTGGAATGCTCCCTTTCCCCACTTGTCCATATGGCAAACTCCTCAACCTTCAAGGCTGAAATCGCACTACATCCTCCACCTGCCAAGTTTTCTGCTACTCCATAGGCAGACCATTGGTCCCTATCAGACTGTATCCCCATCGGACTGGGCTCATTCCTCCATCGGGCCCTGGAAAGTTGTTTGCAAGTCACTCATTCTTCACATTATTTTTAAAAGTATTTTAAATGGTACTGATGGATATATTCTGCCTCCACCCTGGGCTGAGATTTTCTCCTGGGTGGCACCTGTGTTCCCTTATCTCTGAATCTGCAGTGCCCAGAGCCTAACAGGAACCCAGATGTTGGTGGTTGGATTGAATGAAGTCACTAGAGAATACTTCATTCATTTGACCAGTGTGCTAGGCTCTGAGCTGGACGCCGAAAATATAGGGATGAATGTACGACATCGTTCCCTGCATTCATGGGCTTGTGGAAAGTCAAAAGCTGAGAGGTATAGGGCAGGGACTGGGTGCTCAGAGCCTTCAGGAAGGAAGATAAGAGACAGAAGCCTAGCCAGAGGAAGTAGGTTAAGGGCTTACTTCCCGTGGAGAATGTTCTTTCCAATGGCCCGTGCACAATAATGATTTAAGATAACGTGGACACACCACAGCAGTTCTTCAGACTGATAAGACATCAGCAGCAGTAATGCCGCAAAGACAAAACTCTAAACTTGTTGAGAAGGGAGTGACATTTTATCTGCTCGGCTCCCTCCTTCACCAATCCAAACCTGCGCCAGGCTGGCTGAGGCTAGATGCTGGCTCTGCGTCTGGAAAGAAGCGGTTATCTTCCATGTCAACGGAAGGCTTTGCTCCTCATAGGAGCTGCAATTCTTTTTCTAGTCAACTTTGAACCCTGATTTCATGTATTTGACCTTGACAGCTCTGCCCTGTCATTCACTGTGTGATTTTGAAGAAACTTCTGTCATCCTCAGTGTCATCATCTGTAAAATGGAGATGTTAATTTTCTTTTCTCACAAAGGAGTTATGAGGATTGAATGAGATGGTATCTGTGAAATGGGGTAGTTCAGAATTCTCGCCTGCCATGCAGAAGCCCTGGGTTCGATTTCCAGCCCATGCATTCAAAACAAACAAACAAACAAACAAAAAATCATGTAACAGATGGTGATGCGATAATGGGACATTCACACTGAAAGAGAATGAAATGTCACCCAGTGCACAGCCTGAAGGTAGGGAATGCTATTATTATCATTATCATTATCATTATTATTATTACCTGTCCACCTGCAGGCGCCTTAAGCAATGACACATCAGGGGTGCAGTTCCAATGTCAGAGTTCAGTCTCGGCTCTGCCACTCACTGCCTGTATGACTTTGGATAGGCTCCTTCCTCCTTCGGAGCCCCCCTTTTGCAGCTGTACGATGGCAATGATAAGACCCTTCTCAAGGGTGGTCAAGAGGTCAAATGGGATGACATATGGGAAGTTTCTAGAGCAAGAGCTGTTGGGAGTTTCCGGCAGTGGGACACCAGGAGGCAGGGCTGGAGGCTGGGAAACTCTACCTGTGTGAAGCCACAGGAGGAAGTGCAAGGCCATCAGCCACCGGGACTCCCCAGTAGGACTTCTAGCTCTCTATCTATTACTTCAAAAGGAGAAATGGTGTATCTCTTGGCCCAAATAAGCTTCACCACCAGATGTGGGGAAATTGAGGCTGGAAGAGCATATGGCGTGCCGTGCTTGCTCCTGCACTGGGTCCGAGACTCTGGCCCCTGACCCCGCCTGGCTGGCTGGGACACTCTGGGAGGGCAGGGTCTGGTCGGAGCTCCGGACCACAGCTACAGGACAGCTATCAGCGTGTGCCTCCTGAGATGTTCCCTCCCATCCGTGGGCTGGGAGGGTTGGCACGTCAGAACTAGGACCCCCACCCCCACCCCACTGCCTCTGATGAGGACATGGAAGCCCAGATGGGCTGAGCTGCCTCCTCCAGAGTCGCACATGAATTGGTAGAGTCTGGAGTAGGGGCCTCAGGAGAGTTGCCTGGAGCGAGAGGATGCTGTAGGCCTTCTCTGGGCTCCACGTGCTCCCTGTGGTCAGATTAGCCACAGGCCCCCCCTGCTGACTACTGATGGAATCATGTCCGGATCCGGGTCTTGTGGGAGGCACAGTGGAATTTGGAACAATCTGCGATTTGGGGTTTCAATGATTTCCTAATGTAGCATCATCAAGAATGCAGTCCTCAGCTGACAGGCAAGGCAGGAGGGAGTGTGGCAGGAATCCTGCTTGCCAGAGGAAGGAACCAGGGTGGGAGGAAAGAGATTGAGAAGAGAGAAATGGAGATGGATGGCAGGAAGTGGGAGGAAGGTCTCATTTGCTGGTTATCACATGTCATTTCCTGGGAATTATTTGACAGGCAATTTCCCTTTCAAAAGGTCTTTTCTAGAGAATTGACTTCTATCACAAAGGACTTCTTTCTTTCTTTTCTCTTCCTTCCTTTCTTTCCCTCTTTATTCATTTGTTCTTTCTTTCCCTTCCTTTCTTCCCTTCTTCCTTCCTTCCTCACTCTCTCTTTCTCTCTTTTATTCTTTCTTTCCCTCTCTCTCTTTTTTTCTTTCCTTTCTCCCACTAAAGTGACCCAGTGGCCTTTAGGGGATGGATAGCAGCAAGTTTGGAAGCTTGGGACTGCAGAGAAAATGCTGCTTTCTTGCCCCAGTGCTCCTAGCAAAGGGCTGCTGAGATGGCCAGAGCTGTAAAGACCCTTGACTAAGCCAGTTAGGGAAAGAGGAGTCAGATCTTGGACTGTCTAACCCCCCATCTTGCCCCATTGCCCCAATTTCTTGCACTGCAGATTTTAGTTGTGTCTTCTCTGAAGGCTGGTAATGGAGGGATCCTTGGGTTGGAAGCTAAGAAGACCTGAGTTCCTATCAGTTAAAGGGCGATGGTTGCTCCCAGTCTGCTGGCTTCCCAAGGCTGCTCTGAACGCCACCCATTTGGTAAACTACCAAGTGCCAATATTTGGTGTACTAGTTTGCTAGCTGCCGGAATGCAATATACCAGAAACAGAATGGCTTTTAAAAAGGGGAATTTAATGAGTTGCTAGTTTACAGTTCTAAGGCTGAGAAAATGTCCTAATTAAAATAGGTCTATAGAAATGTCCAATCTAAGGCATCCAGGAAAAGATACCTTGGTTCAAGAAGGCCAATGAAGTTCTGGGTTCTCTCTCAAGTGGAAGGGCACATGGTGAACACAGTCAGAGTTTCTCTCTACGAACACGGTTAGGGTTCCTCTCTCAGCTGGAAGGGCACGTGGTGAACACGACGTCACCTGCTAGCTTCTTCTCCTGGCTTCCTGTTTCATGAAGCTCCCCGGGAAGCATTTTCCTTTTTCATCTCCAAAGGTCACTGGCTGGTGGACTCTCTGCTTCTCATGGCTATGTTGTTCTGCTCTGCTCTCTCTGAGCATTCATTCTCCAAAATGTTTCCTCTTTTATAGGACTTCAGAAACTTATCAAGACCCGCCCAAATGGGTTGGAGATATGCCTCTACCTAATCCAGTTTAACAACCACTCTTGATTAAATCACATCTCCAGGGAGATTATCTAATTATGATTTCAAACATACAATAATGAATAGGGATTAGAAGAAATAGCTGCCTTTACAAAATGGGATTAGGATTGAAACATGGCTTTTCTGGGGTACATACATCCTTTCAAACCAGCACATTTGGTAATTTGGAAAACTACTTGTGTAGAGGTTGAGGCATCCCCACCTCTGGCTGGAGGAAGGCCACCTGCCTGCCTTGTCCCCACATGCACAGAGATACCTGTGCTGGCTTCTTGGCTCACACTTGCCAAAAATCTTGCCCCAAGAGGACAGCACCACTGAAGGGCTGTACCAGCAGCCCAGCAGCTTTCCCCAGCCTTGAGCTTCCTGCCACTGCCGGGCTGGGCACTGTCTCCTGGGCCTCAGAGAGGCAGGCTGTCTTAGATCGCTCTCATAAGCTCCTGAAGAGGTGATAAATCTAACCCAGAAATTAAGAAACAAACTATCCACAGTGACTTCTGGCTTCCTGAACGCCCTCTATACCTCTTGGATTCACCAACCAAAGTTTGTTCTAACCTTCACCAAAAAGAATCACGAAAAAGGTGATATATCTGTTGGTGCCTAAACAGCAGACCAGACCCATTTCAGGCCCTGAAGATCTAGCCTGGGCCCTCGATGACTTTAGAGCAAACGAGGCAGAGAATTGTCTGGAAACAAGAAGTGAGACCCTGTGCTATCTGTATTCATCTATTAATGCAATGAACATTTTTGAGTAACTGCCTTGTGCTGGACTCCGCTGCTAATCCCTGGTCAGTTGAATTACATGCCCTCCTGGCTCACAGACTTCCAGAGAGACAGACACGTCAAGGGACAATCTAACACAAGGTAGTGAACGTGATGAGGGAGAATTGTCCCAAGTGTCCCAGGAGCCCAGAGTTGCTTGGCTTCTGGATGTCACATGAAGGGAACCAGAAACCTGGGGCAGAGAAGAGACTTGAGGGGAAGGGGGGAGAAGAAATGCATGTCCCAGATGTGGCCAGGGAGACAGAGGTCTCCAATCTACCTTGTATGATTCAAGACTATTCCTTGCCTTTGTTCTCTACAGTGGTTTGCTTGATGCCATCTGGGAGATCCAAAAGGGGACTTCCTTATGTGGGCACCAGTTGGCGGGGGCGGGGGGGGGGGAAGTCCAGAGCAGGAGTGGGTGGGGAGGGGAGTCTTTCAGAGTTGCCTGCATGGTGGGGCTGGGGTGGGTGGGCCACCTCCCCCTCTAACCTGCAACTCTCATCTCTATGGGCTGCCCTAAGCTGCAGGCCAGGGGCCCAGCCCAGCCCCAGGTCCTCTGAGTGGCAAATCTCCTTCCCATTGGCTGGTGCTCCCTGGGAAATAGAAAGAGTCACAGCTGCCTCTCACACGGGGAGCCCGACAAATAAGAGCATTAGCCCTGGGGCCAAACTGCTTGAGTTGAAATCCCAGCTCTGCCTCCTACTGGTTCCATGACCCTGGGCCAGCTATTTAATCTTTCTGTGCCTCAATTTCCTTAGGTGTAAAATGTGGATAATGATGGTAATTTCCTTAAAGGGTCTTGTAAGGATCAGTTGATCATTACATGTAAAATGCCAAAACACTGCCTGGACTTTGGGCAGCATCACATAAGGGGTAGAGCTACCATTTTTATGGGGCTGGGGAGACCGACTGGGCACTGCATCTACTGTCCGGTCAGTGCCACTCCAAGCTCAATTGAAGAAGGACCGCAGAGTGGCCATGCTAATGCCTCCCCATCAGTGCCCTGGCCAGGGAACAATGCGGGGCGGGGGGGCCATAGCCAAGCCAAGGCTGGTTCGACCTCAGGAAAGCCACTTTCCTGCTAAGAATGTTCATCTGGATCCTGTTGTGGGGAGAGCCCCTGTTCTGGAGACCTAGAGGATGTGGGGGCAGGCTTAACCCTGGAGCTAAGGGGGGCGGACAGGGCTTGTGTCCCTACTTGCTGGCCCCCTGCACTCAGCGTCACTGACAGGAGCTGGAAGGTAGTGTTTCGGGAGCCTCCTTCTTTCCCTAACCACATAACCAAGGACCACCCATTGGCCCATGACTTAGAAAGCCTCCTGATTGCCAGGAGCCCAGGGCCAGCTCCCTGCCCTCTCTTGCTTAAACTCTAGCTCCCAGAAGCTGGGCTGCTGACCCCCAGAGCAGCCTGGCCATCAGACCTGGAGCTCCATCCTCTTCTCCCCTTCCAGGGACAGAAGTCCAGGACACAGTCTAGGCAGGGTCATGGCCCTTTGAGGGCTCCTTGGGGCTGTTGGGTGAGAATTCTATTCCTGAGATGAAATTCTATTCCTTCTCCCATACCGCAGTGCCCAACTCTCTTCTAGAAGCCTTGAGGGAGCCGAAACTAGATGACCCAGTCTGCGCCATGGTATTACAAAGGGCACGCAGAATTTGGCATCAGATCAAATCCTGGGTATACCTTTTACTTTCTGAGCCTCACGTTCCTGAGGATTATAGCTTTGGCCTCATAAGGTCAGTGAAAGGATCAAATTAGAAGTTCACTGAAAGATATTCTGGATGTTAGCAAGCTCATGCGGATGTTGGCTGTCATTATTAAAGGACTTTGGGTTTGAAATCTCGGAATCTACAGTCCGATCCTAGCTCTGCTACTTTGTAGCTGTGAGGCCCGGAGCAAGGTATGAGCCTTTTTGAGTCTCAGATTCCTCATCTGTTACATCGAAATAATATTTGCCTCCAAGTGTTGTTGTGGAGTCAAAACACTATAGATGAGGCCCTTGTCCCAGCCTGGGTGCCAATGGGTGGTACTGTTACTCATAAAAGTAATGATTATATGATCAGAACGAGCTTGCCGCAGAGAGCAAACCAGACTACTTATTTTACTTAGCTACAGCTGTAGGCTGTAATCACTCAGCAATTATTTACTGATTGATTGAAGATGATTGATCCTAGAATCCTGGGCCAACATCCCTTGAGAAGCTGGAGACTCCTGCAGATTCCTAAGCCTCTCTTCACAGGTCCTGGACCTTCTCTTGTGGAATTGGGGCCACCCCATCTGAAACCTCTCTCTCCTCTCTTCACCCTTGCCTTCGGTCAGATACTTACTTCCCTTAATCCTCACAAGATGCTATTTCATTGTATTGTACTTGCCCGTTTGCAAGAAGACTGTCAAAAAGTTATTTTATTATGAAGAAGGCAGAGAACCATAAGGAAATACATTTTTTATAATGCTATAAACTCATCTCTGCATTCTTTCCTGAATTAAAAATACAAAACCACAGACTTTATGACTAATTTGCTGTTGTTGCTGTTGGAAGGCATTTGTTAATGATGACATTTCTACATAGATCGGAATATAAATCCTCATACTTGGTTTGTGCCAAGGAATAATGAGTATCACACCAAAGACAAATGACAATGACAAGGGAGATTTTGATGTTACGATAAATGCATGTCTAATTTTTTTTAGCCAAGTTAAAAAAGAGGTTTTCCTAGAGCTGAGACTTCGTGGGTTCTAGACCACGGGCTCATATAATCTTGGACACTATTTACCCCGAAGGAGTTTCACCGCATTTTGCAGATGGGAGCCGGAACTCAAGAAGATTGGGCATGCACCTCTGAGATCGCTAGCACTTCCGCATTCATTAATTTGTTCATGTAGGGCGGGCGATGGTGGCTCAGCAGGCAGAGTTCTCACCTGCCATTCCGGAGACTCAGGTTCGATTCCCGGTGCCTGCCCGTGCAAAAAATAAATAAATAAAAATTTAAAAATTATTCGTTCGTATAGTGATCATTTATGGAATGCCTACCAATCGCCAGGCCTGAGGCACTGAGGCTAATTTTGAACAAGACACATCCTGTCCCCAAGGAGTCCCACAGTCTTGTGACCCGCCGTTCCCACACAGCGCCACAGTGCTGGATGCGAGTCAGGACGGGGTGCAGGGGTGGGAGGGCTTCCCAGAGGAGGAGGCCTGTGAGCTGAGTGTGAAAAGGAGAAATGGGATATGGGCGGGCCACGGTGGCTCAGCAGGCAAGAATGCTCGCCTGCCATGCCAGAGGACCCGGGTTCGATTCCTGGTGCCTGCCCATGTTAAAAAAAAAAAAAAAGAGAGAGAAAGGGGAACAGGAGTGCACCAGATGCAGAGGTGGGGAAGCACACACCAGGGCCAGTCGAGGCAAGCGGTAAGTGGGGTGGCTTTTGAGTGGGACAAGTATTCTGGAATAACTGGAGCTGGGTGGGAAGGAACGAATACATGGGAAAGAGTCCAGATGTGTAGCATTCCTCAGGCATCTCATAAGTCATATGCATGACATTGTGACTTTAACTTCAGGGGCCACTGAGGAAGCCAGGAAGTGATGGGATCAGATCCATCCAGGTAATAGATATTTTCTGAGCTTAGAGCCCTGTCCTTAGCTTCTGAGGGACCCTAAAGAGGCACGTGTTATAATGTTGATTCTTGTCCTTGGGAAATGCAGCATCTAATCAAGAAATGGGATTGGGGGTACCAGAGACTTAAGCAGGTTTATCAGCTAAATGAAGAAGTCTGCAGAGGAAGAAGTGAAACAGATGGAGAGTTGGGGGCCACTGAAGGAGCAGGGTCCTAAGGATGGCAGACGAGTGACATCAAGGGTACAGGGAAAAGGCTTGCCAGGTCAGAAGGAGGGATGTTCGGCCTTTGAGGTCAGAGGTGTTTTGAGGCTGCAGATGGCTGGCAGGTAGGGGGCAGATAGGAGAGGGAGTCCACAGTCCCTGACCCCATTTTCCTCAGTGAAGTGGCCACTAGACAAGTGGGCTTGCTGAGACGGGAACAAGGAGCGGGTAGACAGTTTAAGGAGAGTGAGGAAAGTTTGTAGAATTCTGAGGAGGACGCCATGGAGGCTGCCTAAGAGCAAATGAAGGCCCTGTGGCGGCCAAGGCATCAGGGGCTTGGGAAAGAATTAATCCGTAATAGGGGAGGTTGCGGCATGGACCTGTGATGGGGTTGTTCTCTGTGATTGGGCAGAAGGAAAGGAGCCCAGGAGACTCTTATTTGCTGCCAAGGGAGAAGTTAAAGTGGTCAGCGTGGGTCCAGGTGGAGACAAGGAAGGGTGACAGGGAGAAGCAGGTTCTCTCATTCCACAAATGATTACTGAGCACCTATTTGGGAACCAAACCACCATATCCCTCCCTCCCAAGAGCTCAAACCCTCTTCCTGCCTAGCCTGGCTCCCCCTTTCTCTCCCTGCCATAGCTTCCTGTTGAATTCATGCTCATCTTTTAAAGTAGGCCCCAAAAGCATCCCATCCAAGCCAAATCCTGGAACCTGTGAATGGGACCTTCTTTGGAAAAAGGCTCATAGCAGATGTGGTTAAGCATCTTGAGACTTGGGAGATCATCTGGGAATATCCAAGTGAGCCCTAAATCCAATGACAAATGTTCTTGTAAAAGAAAGATGAGGGAAATTTGAGACAGAGGAGAAGAAGGCATGGATACACAGAGGAGAAAGTGATCAGAGCAGAGAGATATGGAGCCAAAAAACAAGGAATGCCTGGAGCCTCTCAAAGCTGGAAGAGGCAAGGAAGGATTCTCCCTGGGGTTGGGGAGTGTAGCCACATCAACCCCTTGATTTTGGACTTCTGGCCTCAATAACAGAGAGAATAAAATTCCGTTGTTTTTAAACCACCAAGTTCGTGGTCATTTGTTACAGCAGCCCAAGGAAACTCACACGGCATCACTTGGTGAACCACCTTCTCGTTTGCTAATTATAGATTATATTGCTCCACTTGAAAATTACTTCACACTTAGTTGTCCTTTCTAACTTCCTCCATTTCAGACTTTTTTCCTTTGTTAGAAACCTTCCGAGGCAGCATGGTCCTGCTGATACCTTCATTTCAGACTTCTGGCCCCCAACACCGTGAGAGAATAAATTTCTGTTGTTTGAAGCAGTTTGTGGCCATCAGCTACGGCAACCTGAGGACGCTGATTTGACACTGCACTCAGCCCATCTGAGTGTCCCCTCCTCAGGAAGCCATCCCCGCTGCTCTCTCCAGGAATGTTTTCTGCCCTCGCTGGACCCCAAAGCCTCTGTGCCTTCTCTCTTGTATCTGTGTCCCCATTTGGTGTGTCCATTTCCTACCCTTCCGACAGCTAGACCATGAGCTTCTTGAGGAGAGAGGCAGCATTTTATGTCCCACAGGACCCACACATGCTAAGTGCTCAATAAAGATTTATTGAATGGAGGAATTAAAGGCTGAATGAGTGAATGAATGGTTTTCAAGAACCCAGACCATTCCCGCTGCTGGAAACGCCCTTTCCTTCCCCGGTTTCTAAGCTGAGCCCCTCCCTTCCATCCCCGTGGGACCTGTGCAAGGGCAGACTGGGGGGCCCATGCCTGCCACGGATTCTCTGCACTTGTGTGACGCCATGGGCTCTGGTGGGGTGTGGAGCACCTGAGAAAGGCCCTGACCATCAGCCCAGATGTGAGAGGAAGCTGGGGGTCTTGTCCAGGCTCACAAATCCCCGGGAAACCGCGTGTGGACCAGAAGGCGGGGGCAGCCCTCACGCCTTCTTCCCTCCTTCCTTGCTCTGCTGTAGCCGCCTGTCCCTGCAGAGCCAGCTGGCGGCTGGGCACCTCAGCCGCCCCTTGCAAGCATCCCCAGGGCTCCCGTTCCTGCTGTGTGCATCCCACAATCCTGCTCTGATGGCAGGGCCTTTCTCGGAATACTGCCACCCTTCTGCTTCAGCCTTGGTGCCCATTAGACACCCCTTTGTGCCCCATAAATTGCACACGTATCCACTCAATGAATCTTTATTGGATATCTGCTATTCCCCTAGCTCAAGGTTGATTGCTGGGCCTTCTGAAAAAAAAACAGACTCTGTCCAGCGGGTACAGGGGATAGGCTTAGAGAGTAGGGGTCAGGATGACTTCCAGAGGAGGTGACAGGTGAGCCAAGCAAAGAATAGAGGGGTGGGGGGAAGGGGTGCCAGGCAAACGGAGCCACGAGGGCAGAGGAGCAGTGGGGAGAAAGGTTCGGGGTGGCTGAGCGGGGGACAACCGCGGGGAACAGGCTGGCATGGCGGGCAGAGGCTGGGCCATGGCCGTGTTCAAGAAAATGTCACTGTACCGCCATCCTCACCTGTGGAAATAAACCCCTCCTTAAAGCCCTTCTCAGTTGCCACCTCCTCCAGGAAGAATTCCCCACCAGAATGCCCCTTTGGGGAGATGCTCGGCCCCGAGGCACGGGTCTTCTACACATTGCCCAAGGGAGCACCCACAGAGTTCCGGTCACTGCTGCTCTCCAACTTGAGCCATCCTTCTCCTCCGCCTCCTTCTTTCTTTCTTTTTTAATTTTTTATCAGCAAGTAAAGTTTCCAGTGCGATTAGAAAGCCTCGTGCGCTGGCTGCGATGACCAAGATTGCAGTTTTCCTCTGATACTGGAGGATCTGCTTGGTTTCTTTAACCTCTGGGTTGAACTGTGTCCAAATTTCAACATGAGAGGAATGGATGGCTCTCAAGCATGTTCAAATGGCAGAGTCCCTGGAAGCCAGAGCATTTCTTTGTGGAACTCCAAAAAGAAAAAGAAAACAAAACAAAAGTAGCATGTGAACTTTAGATTTCCTGGGCTAAATCAAAGACCACTAGGTCTTTGATCCTTGTGTTGACAAGCAGTAGCAGGGCTTCAAAGGTTTAAGAAAAATGTAGGAACCTCAAATCCGGAATGGAGAATACTCTACACTTAGTCTTCGGATTGAGGAAAAAAGGGTCTTCAATTATGTTTAGGGTAGAACTCGTGCTCGAGGGAACAGAATCCAAGAACTCCAGGTTTCAGTGTCCAGCTATTACAAACAAAACTTTTTTTATAAAGAGCCAGAGAGTCAATATTTTCAACATTGCCGGTCAAATGGTCTCTGTCACAAACACTCGACACTGCCATTGTAGCACAAAAGCAGGCATGGATGGTCTGTATATGAATGACATGTGTTCCAATAAAACTTTATTTATAAAAATAGAGAGGGAGCTGGATTTGCCCCCACAGCCCATAGTTTGCTGACCCCTAAGTTAACACATGAAACAAAGTTTTTAGCACAGAATTCTGGTTGTAAGCACTCAATAGATGTAGGCTATTATCATTCATTCATGAAGAAACGTAATATTTGGGCATCTAATTTGTGCCAGGCACTGTTCTAAGTGCTGAGGACACAGCTGTGAGCAAGACAGACAAAGTCCCTGCTCCCATCGAGCTTCCATTCTAGGCAGGCAAGACAGAAATACAGAGAAAAAACCAGTAAATAACCAAGAAAATACCAGGTGGCAGTGAGTACTACCAAGAAGGTAAAATAGAGGGCTGTGGTAGAGTGATCAGGGTGGGCTACATTACAGGGCTGTTCAGGGAAGGCTTCTCAAAGGACATGATATTTAAGCCAAGACCAGCTTGAAAAGATGGGGCCAGCTCTGGGGTGATAGGGAGAAGAGAATTCCGGGCAAGAAGGACAAACCAGCTCTGGCTCCGACTTCTGCCCTTAGCCCAATTCTGAGCCAGCTGCAGGTTCTGCAGTGTTGGCAGGGCCAGGAGAAGAGAAGAGGAGACAGAGGAAAAAGAGGAGGAAGGGTAGGAGAGAAAGGAAAATACCAGTCTCTTGCTGATCTTGCAACTCAGGGTGCTGCAGAGGCAGCTGTGGGAGGGAGAGGCGTCTCCTCCCTTGAGCCTTAGCCTCTGTCCCCGGATATATCTCTTTTCTCAACTTCCCAGCCTCAGCCGGGCTTCCCCTTCACTTTTCTCTTATTCAGCCCAGGTATGCCCCCCCCCTTTCATTCTTTACATTGTCCTTGAATCCCAGGCTACCTAAGCGAGTCAGTCACCCAATATCCTTCCACCCTCCGACAGGTGAGCAGGAGGGTCTGGATTCTGCTTCTCCTACCTGGGGGAGTTTGGAACTCGGTATTCATGTCCTTATTATCCCCAGAAACACAGGCAGTGGGCTGCTCTTCACTGGACCACCATCCTCTCAACCCCACCCCAATGAAGGCCCTGGAGCTGGAAGAGAACTTGAAGCTCTGTCCTTAGTCCAATGGCTCCTAAACTCTGTTGATTGAGAAAACACCCTTGTGCTTATGGGTTCTGGACCCAGCAGATGCTCCAAGTACCCAACTCCTCCCCCCACCCCCCATCCCCAGATCTGCAAGCCTCCTCCTCCTGGCCGAACATTCTGGCTCACACAGAATTCCATGGAATGGCCTAGTCAAGGAGCTAGACCACCCCGGGTGACATTGCTCTCCTGCAGGCAACAAATTCTAAACTCCAACAACTTTTGGAGCTGGCCCTCTGCCATGGCCGGTTAACACTTGCCAGCTTCCATGTCAGAGGGACAGGTTTCCTGGCCCAGTCTCAGGTTTCAGGTTATAACGTCCAGGGTCCTGTAGCCCTCGTTCTCTTCCTTCATTGTTATTTCCTTAAGAAGCCCCACCAGACTTTCTCCCCAACTCCGATGCCCTCCATGGCCCCAGCATGCTCCTCAGAACGCGTCCCTCAGAGCCAGCTCTGGTTGGTGTACACGGGACTGGGTGCCAGGTGGGCTGGGCCATTGTTTTCTGTTGGTTGTGCCAGGACCCTTCCCCCACATGCCAGAATGGTGTCTCTTCTCTCCTTCATGTGCCCCACGTCTCCTCAGCAGGCTGTGAGGATTCCCAGGACGGCCTGACTCACTGACAAGTGCTCCTGTGAGACTGGCTGTCATGTGGCACTGTGGGTCCTGAGAGTGTGGGCGGCAGGCATGGGTGGGGGCAGCCATGCTCCCGGGCCCACGCGGGAGCCTTCCTCCCACTCTCTGTTGGCTGGTGTTATTGCCTTGGTGCCCAGGAAGCCAACTGGGGAAGGGAATGTCTGACCCCCCTTCCTGTCAACAATGACTTTCTGCTTGGAGCTGACCCCTCCGGGTGAGTCACCAGGAAGGGCAATCAGCTTCTGCCGAGTGGAGGAGGAAGCGCAAAGCGTTTCTTCCACAACCAAGGCTGCCAAAGGCTTCCGACGGGCTCACAGAGTCTCCAACTAAAAGAGGGGCAGCCTGTTGGGTCCCCGGAGTGGTGGTCTCCAAGTTCCTCCCACCTCTCCTGTAACCCTGCAGTCCAGCCTACAGGCCACACCAGATTATGTTCTTAGACATGGCTTTGACCATGTCACGTCTTTCTCACAGTCTTTGGAGGTTCCTCACCGCCTCTTGGACAAAGTTCAAATGGCTTAGCTTGGCTCCAGCCTTCCTTTTTAACCTCATTGCCCTCCACTCCCCCTCATGTCCTCAACTGCAATCAGGATGGCCTCCCTTTCCCTTGAACATGTGTGCCGGTTTGAAATTGCTGTGACCCCAGAAATCCTAATTCAATATTTTTGGGTGGGATCTTTTTGATTAAGTGTTTCCATGGAGATGTGACCCACTCAATTGTGGGTGGGACGTTTTGATTAGGTGGTTTCCATGGAGATGTGTCTCCATCCATTCAAGGTGGGGTTGCTTATTGGAGTCCTTTAAGAGGGAACCGTTTTGGAAAAAAGCTTCAGAGCCGATATAGAGAGAGATGTTTGGAGATGCAAAAAGAAAGTAGTCCTGGGTAAGCTGTTTGAAACCAGGAGCCAAAGGACCAGCAGATGCCAGCCACATGTCTTCCCATATTTGCCTTTCTTGAGTCAAGGTGTCTGTCTCTGGATGCCTTAGTTTGGACATTTTTACGGCCTTAGAATTGTAAAATTGTAACTTCATAAATTCCCTTTATAAAAGTCAACCCATTTCTGGTATATTGCATTTCCAGCAGCATTAACAAACCAAAACAATGTAACATAGAACAGATGGCCATTTCCACACTTTTGCCTTTGACATGCCCCTTCTCCTTCATTCCCCGAGATGGAATGCCTTTCCTTCTCCACATGCCACCCATATTTTAAACCTATTTCCATTATCACCTAGTCCATCCATCCATTCAAAAAACATTAATTGAACACCTTCTACATGCCAAGCCCTATTCCCTGAGCTGAGGTTTCTACCTCCAACAAGCTAGACAAGGTAAGCATTTCTGGACCTACAAAGATCCAAAAGTACAGAGACATAAACAGGCATGGACCATGCAGGTAGGCGTGTCGGGGTGTCTTGTGAAGATCAGAGGAGGCTTCCTGGAGGCAGTGATACCTCTGTGGATTTCCTGAGGAGTGAGTAGGGGTTAGGTAGGCAAGGGAACCAAGGAAGAAAGGGAGCAGCAAGGGTGGTAAACTAGAAGAAACAGAAAGTAGGAAGGCCTGAGGCAATAGAGAGTGCATTCTAGGAACTGAAAATTGGTGAGAACCTCTTGAGTAGAGGACATGAGGGAGAGTGATCAGAGAAAATGCTGGGAAGTTACCCCGGTGGCCCCAAACAGTTTGGATTTTATTCTAAAAGCTATAAGGAGCCAATGAAAGGTTGATTGATGCCAGAGGTTCAAATGAACAGTTTTGTATCTTGGAAAGGCCAGAGTAACCAGAGTGTAGACAACAGACTGGAGAAGGACACGGTGCAGGCTGGGAGACCCATTAGAGGCAGTTAGCATGGACTGGGTAGGAGGCAGTGGTGGCTAGAACTGAATTTGGCAGAGAGCTAAGGGAAGAGGGAAGAATCCAGAGTTCTCTCCAGCTCCACAGAACTTGGTGATTGCTTAGGCATGGTGTGCAGAAGACAGGAGTCAAGCATGGCTCCCAGGTTTCTGATTAGGTGGGTGGGTGGTAGGGCCAGTCTACTGAAAGGAGCCAGCCTGCAGATAGGGGCACAATGAGCGAAGCTGTAGTGTGTTCAGTCTAACCTCTATAAAGGTCAGTTCAAGGGCAAGTGTCAGATGGGTGGACCAGACTAGATTTCCAGAGGAAGATTTGTGTTGAAGGCATAGAATTGGGAGACCCAGCTGTATATGGTCATTGAGCTGGGAGAAGATGAGATTTTCCTCTTCCCTGAAGCTTTCCCTGATTCTCCCAGTTGATTGCATCCAGCCACCCTTGACATATTAGAGCTGCCTTGTGTTATCTGGCTTTTCTTTGTATATATATCAACTCTCTGGTCAGAAAATTACAGAGGGAAGCCAGATCAAGCTGTGGCAATGATCTTCTTGACAGGGGCGAGAGCCTGATCGAGGAAGAGGAGAGACAAGTTGGTGGAATATTAAAAAAGAACGTTGGTGGGACATGGTGGAATATTTAAAAAGAATGTGGAGTGAGGGGAGAGTTTAGACCAGAAAACAAGAGGAGCAAGTTTCAGGATGAAGAAAACAGGTTAAGTTTTGGACCCACTGAGCTTGTGGTCTGTCTGAGGAAATTCTAGCTGGAGAAGTCCAGTAGGCCACTGGGCACAGGAGTTTGAGGCTGGCAGAATAGTTTGGAGTTATACACAAGGCAAGTTCATCTCCCACTACCCCCTCATCCTGCTTCAAGCACATTAGTCCTCTTTACAAGCTCATTTCCTACCCCAGGGCCTTTGCACTTGTCCTTTCCGCTGCCTGGGATACTCCAGGCATTTACACGGTTGTACACTTAAATAATTTGGGTTTCTATCTAGGGTAGCTTCTTACCACCATCACTCTCTACCTGCTTACTCTGCTTTAATATTTATGATAGTATTTCTCACACCCTCCCCCCAATATATTGTCATAACATTGGTTATGTGTTTTTCTGCTTCCACCTGTAGAATGTGCCCTCCCTGGGCATCTGAGGAGTGCCCAGTGGAGCACCTGGTGAACACTGGTCACGAACGCAATGGGGCATATGTGACTTGCAGTGGGTACAGTAGCTGTGCCTGCAGCAGTGGGCAGGAGGGAGGGTGTCAAAGAACCATGCAGACAGAGTGGGAGCAGAAAGGCCTAGGACACAACCCAGAGGACGGGAGAAGGGACCCCCAGTGAGTGCACCTTGCATACCTTCCTTGTACAGGTATGTGTCCTTTGTCCTTGGACCTTGTCCAGGAGTCCTGCATGGTGCAGGGCCAAGGTGCCAAGGGAGTGGAGATACCCAACAGAAAGGGGGACCAATACCTCCAGGAGATCTAGTCTGACATAGCCTTTTGGAGTAGGCCACTGGTGGCAGGAAAGAGCTCTGCGAAGACAGAGGCAAGACAGAGTCTAGACACAGCGGGCAGTCAGCAGGGAGTTTGGGTGAGAAGACGAGAGATGAGAGATGAGCTAGATCCTGCGTGCCAGGGATGGCGGGGATGGCGGGGCGTAGGGATGGAAGTGGAGGGAGCAATAGCCAGGAATAAGGGTCACAGGCTCTTTACTGCTCTTCCGGCCCCACTGTGGGCCTCCAGCAGTGAATATGCTATACAGAGGAATCGTCTAAAAGCCAAGTCAGATCATGTGACTCCCCACTCAAAACCGTTACTTGGAATTAAACCAAAACTCCCTAACCTGATAAACAAAATAAACAAGGCCCTGGGAGACCTGATTCCCTGGCCTCATCTGCTCCCTGCTCTCCCTCCTTGCGCCCAGCTCAGGCCTGCCCCCGAGGATTTGCACCTGCCCTTCCTTCTGCCTGCGCCTCCCCTGTTTGCCACGTGGTCCTCCCCCTTACTACATCCAGCTTGCCATTCAAATGCTTCCTCCTAGGAGATGCCGTTCCTGAGAATCCTAAGATAGAACCAACTCATCCCCCGTCACCTTGCCCTTATCTATTTTTCTGCACCGTAGAAAAATAATATTTGTTATATAAGAAATATCTATGTATTTATTTATTCGTTTCTTGTCCATCTTCCCCACTAGAGCATAAACTCTATGAGAGCAGAGCTTTTCATCTGCTTCGTTCATGGTTTCACTCCTAGCAGCTAGAACAAGTGGTTGGCACACAGCAGGCACTCAATAAACCCTTTGCTGAACTAATGGTGGTTTGAATAAACGAATAACTGAATTTCTATAAAGCAGGTTTGTAGAGCCCTTGCATAGGATGGCTCTCCAGGACAGCTTTGCAAAGGGGCATCCTCTTTTTCCAGAGGAACCAGCTTCAGAGCTTGCCCAGAGCCAGAGCTAATTGTAGGTGGGAGGCAGGACTGGAGTAGACCAGACCCCAGCTCTTCTCCCACACCCTGGCACCCCTCTACAAAGAGGTAGGAATTCAGGCACTTCCCCTTGTCTTCTCCCAGTCTAGGTGGGGAGATGAGAGGAAGATTGTTGGGAATAAATAAAGGAGTCCTGGAAGGAGCATGGAAAGGGAAAGAGGAGGGTCTGGGAGGGCCAGGGAGGGTTCTGGAAGGGGCAGGGAGGGGTCCGGGAGGGCCAGAGACAGACTGGGGAGGGCAGAGAGGGGCCGGGGAGGGAGCTTCCTTGGCTCCCTGCAGAGGCTGGAGCAGCGACAACGCCTTGCAGGGGCCCTGGCCTTCCAGTGTCCCAAGCCTTGAAGGGGAAACTTGAAGGGGCTAAGCTGGGACTTGCCTCAAAGGGTAGGACCCATGACCCTTTGACACCTTCTCCCCTTCCATCCCCCGCTGCTCCAAACTGCTGGGAATTTCCCACTTCCTGGTAAGGAGCAGCAGAGCCAGAGTTTTTTTTTTTTCCCTCAGCCCAGGAATTCAAGACACTCGCCAGCGTTTACCATAACCTTTCACCTCTGCATACCAATCCCCTCTCCCCCTGCCCCCAAACTGGGTGGGGATGTGAGGGGAGGGTGAAGGTAACCGTCTCCTGGAGCAGACCCTTTTTCTCCCTGTAACTCTCCAGAAGCAGCCTGTCCCTTTAAGGCCCTTCAGGGCCACACTCGGGGGACACTAGAGGACCATGCCCCCTCTATCCTCTCCCAAGAGTGAGCGGCTCAGTGGCTGACGGCAGAGCTGCTGCCTCCGCGGTCTCCAACACCGACATGGGGCGAATGCCCAGCTGGGGGAGGGGACGCCCTTCTGCTCCTTCATCTCAGCGCTCCTCTGCCCTGCGCCAGTGAGTCACTCCAGCCTGGTCCCTGCCGTCCCTGACCCCGCCTCTGCTTGCTGAAAGCGTCCCAGGAGAGCACGGGGTGGGGGGGGGAGGGGAACGCCAAGAGGTGTCGGTCAGTAAGCCGCCTGGGGGTGGGGGAGGGGAGAGGGGACGGGGAGCCCAGTCATGAGCAGTGACAAGCTGGTGTCTGGAGCCCAGACAGCAATCACATGAACTGTGAGCTCTCGTCTGGTCTGGGACATGTCCCAAGCCAACCCTTTGCTCACGGGTCCCCAGAGCACCTGCTACTTCCAAGCAACTCATTTCAGCAAATATTGACTCCAGTCAGGCCTTAGCCCAAGGCGTTGGGAGGGAGAAGAACACGAAGAGCAAATGTATGAATGAGACAGAGCTCCCGCCTCCAAGGAGCCTACAGACTAGTCCTAACAACAATCACACATTGTGCTTTTATGACATGCCAGGCTCTGGACAGGGGCGTGGGATTTAGAAATAAATAAAACATTCCCCGAAACTCAAGGAACGGGACTCACATTCCAGCTGGGGAGACAGACCTATAAACTGCTGATTCCACCATGTAGTGCGCTGTAGTCCTCCTTCCACTTAGCTTAGAAGTCACCTTCCTCCAGGGAGCTTTCCCTGACTCCCATCTTGGTGGGCGACCTTCCCACATCACAGCACACACCACAGAGCTTTGTCACTGCCTGCCAGCCCTCCAGCAGCCACCATGGGAACAACAACCTGAGCACCTTGAAGTCAGGGTGTAGTCTTTGAACTTTGTATTCTCGGTGTCTTATACCACTAAAAGTGTCTGCAGAATAACTGTTGCATGTGTGACTTCTAAACAGCCAACAATAATACAGGCTGAAAACAGACAGCAAATAGAGATGCTAGCAACATGCTGCCTTTGGGTTAGAGGAAGGCCTGATTAATTCTGAATGGTGAGGATCAGAAAAAGCACCAAGGATTTCAGCTGATTCAGCTGTGATTGCAGCTAATACCTATAGGATGCATAGGCTTTTGATGAGCCGAGCATAGGAAGAAGGGCATCCCAGACTGAGGCGACTGCAGGTGCAAAGGCCCCATGTCAGGAAAGTACATGGCTTATTGCAAGTTAATGTATAAAAGCCCAGAGGGCCTGCCACATGGTGCGTGAAGAGATGGAGCAGAAGATGTGGGAAGAAGTATCCTGCTAAGGAGCTCTGTTGTTGGGGCAGAGGGCCTCTGAAAAATGAAAATGTTGAGAACAGGGGTCAGGTAAACTGACCTGTGTTTTAGGAAGATGATACCAATGGCTGTATGAAGGACATATTTGGAGAATGCATTGCTGTGGGTGTCTTCTCCCTGGCCTCTGCCCCTTGGAAGAGGGAGAATGAGAAGGGGAGCTGGAAGTCACAAGGGCAGGGTAGGTAGCAATTGTATGTTAGGAGAAAGATTAAAGTGATCGGAATCAGAGAGGGGTATAATTGGTGCCCAGTTGGACATAGGCAAGAGTGGCTGGGAACGCAAGAGAAGGAGCAGGCTTGGGGTGGGAAGGTGGAGAAAATGAGGCATATCATTCAATGTTGTTGCCAGTACAGGAGTTCTGTGGGCTCCTGAAGTAACATTAAGAAGCAAAAGACTCTTAGATCTTCTCCGAGTCATAACAGGCTATGGATGCCTCCAGCCTAGCTCAAAGGAGTCCCTTTTGTTTAAGGCTTACGCAAGTGACAACATCCCTTTCTACTATGGAAACATTTCACATTTTCCTCCCAGTTTCTGCCACCACCACCTCCCCTCTTCTCGCCCACCACCATAGCAACCCATGTGGCCTGACAAACAGGGAGGTGTTGCCCGAAGATGTAAGATATGTGGCAGGCACAGCAAGGCCCTGTGTCTGTGAGAGTGACCCAGCCCACACACTAGCCTCTTGGTTGCTGGGTCTCTTCATCTCTGACGCCCTTCTGTTCCACTATGTCTTGGCCACCCACTCCAAGGCCACTCCCTAGACTTAGTCACTACCCAGAGCTCCCCCACCTCCGAAATTACTAACTCTGACATTCTGATAGCCTTTCAGCTGGTCCACTCAATCATTTCTCCTACTTCTGTCCTCTGACCTCATCAGGAACACCTGGACCCTGTCTCCTCTACTTTCTCTCTATCCAGCAGCCTATTCTTTGCTCACCTTCCTTTCTCACAGCTTCAATTGCATAGCTCAGAATTTTAGTCATTGTCCAGACTATCACATAACCTCCCCTCTGTTGCAGGCAGAACCCTAACTGTGAGTAAGCAAGCCATCTTTTCTCTCGGTACCATAGATGGTCACCCGACTTGACTGGGTCCTCAGCACTGCCCTGCTATGCTTTTCCCAGTCAACATCTACCCAACTCTTCATGCAGCCACCTTTTTAAGCTTTGTCCTCTGTCCTCAACCTTCAACATCTTTACTTAATTTTTCTTCATACATCTTGGATCTTAGCAGATGATGTCACAGCTCCCTTCAAAGATAAAATAGGAGTGTTCAGACAGGAAATCTGTCAACATCCTGCCACCCTCTCTACTAACCTGCCTGTATCCTTCCTCTCCTCTTTGCCTCATGGTGTAATGGAAGAAATGTATCCTTCTAACTAATCTTGTTACTTATCTGGATCCCAACTCATGCTGCCATCTCAGCATGTGATAGCATCTTACCTTCCATATTATCTCTTTTGCCTCATCTTCTAACCCTCTCGTGTACTTACTTTTTCCCATCAACATTTAAACAAATTCAAGTTGCTAATATTAAATCAAACCCTCTCTTGAACCTATTTCTACTTCTAACTACCACCCGCTCCTTCACAGAAAAACATCTCAAACACCTCTCAATTACTCCTCAACTCCATGCGATGTTTCCCCCATTATAAAAGATAAATAAACAGCTGTCATCAAGACCATCAATGACATTCTCCATACATCTAGTGAATGCTTTTAGCCCTTGTATGTTTGATTTTTCCACTGGCTACTTCCTCCTTCTACTACCCTTGGCTTCTGTGACACTTTCCGGTGTTTCCTCCTACAACCTCCTCTCCTCAAATCTTAAATGTTAGCATGAATCAGACTCCATCCCAAGCCTTGTCTCCTGAATACATTGACCCTAAGCCAGCCCTACACTTCTGATGCTTCAAGTGCTGCTTTATGCCAATTGTCAAACATTCACCTCTGTCCCAGACCTCTCTTGTGAGCTTCAGGACCACATATCCAATTGCTTGTAGGGTTGTCAGGTTTAGTAAATAAAAATATGATAAGCCCAGTTAAATTTGAAATTCAGATAAACACAAATAATTTTTGCATAAATATGTCCTATGCCATATTTAGGACATACACTAAAAAATTTAGTTTCGTTTATTTGAAACTCAACTGGACACCCACATTTTATCCAGCAATGCTATAAGACTTGCTTGACATCTTTATTTGAGGCCGCACAGCCACCTCAACTCAATATATCCACAATCAAACTTCCCATGGGACAAACTCAGTCATCCACTGGGTTATGCACGTGATAAAACACAAGATTATTTTTGACTTCTCCACTCTTCCTCAGCTCCCAAATCCTTCTAAATAACTTTGTCCACTTTTCCCCAGTCACAACCATCACCCTAGGTCAAGCCACCAGCATCTTCTAAACATAATGTCCTGGCTGGCCTCCAGTAGGTAACTGTCATATAGCCGCCCAAATTACCTTATTTAAATGCACATTTTATCATGGCTTTCACTGGTTTAAATTCTAAAGCCTGAAATGGAAAGCCCCCAGTGCCCTGTGTCGCCTTTGCCCACTCCTCCCCCTCCTTTACATGTCACTCTTCCCCTTTCTTGACACTCTACAGTCATGCTGGGTTTCCTTCAGTTCCTCGAAAGTGCAGAGTTCTCCCTTGTCTTGGGCCTTCCCACATGCTGCTCCCTCTACCTGGCACAATCTTCTCCTCACTTTTTCCTCTTAGCTCTTAATAATCCTTTAGGGCTCAGCCTCTGTTCGTTGGTCTCCTTCAATCTCATATTTTCCTTTCAGAGCATTCACATGCTGGCAATTACTTGTTCAATATCTGGTCTTTGTTATACCGTGAGGTTCTCAAGAGCAAGACCTGTCTTCTTCTCCATTGTTTCCTGACCACCTAACACAGACCCTTGCATAGAGAAGGAGCTTCATTAATATGTCAGGGATGAATGAGAGAGTAATCTTCCTCCCCATTCAGCACTGGAGGTCTCCTCTTAGCTTCTTATGAGTTCTCAGCATGACTCCCAGGACGGTAATGGTTTTCAGATGAATTTAGAATTTGCCCACCACTATGTCCCCAAGGTTATCTGAATCCTGTGTGTCAGTAGAAGAATGCAGAAGGCAGAGTGGCCAGAGATAAAAGAGTGAACAGACAACTTCCTGCAGTGTGATGGCTGGCCTGATGCTGGGGAACTGAGGCAAAGACACAGCAACCAGGGCAGCTTTGTCTCCAGACTTGGCTACTGAAGCATAGTTTCCAGAAAGACCATCCCAGGTTCCATGGAAGAACCCCCAACAATGGGTGTGTTGAGGTTGGGGATCGTGGATGACTTCCACATGCACCTGCTCAGCAGGCTGTTGTTAATGAGGGCCTAGGGTTGAAGGACTGATCAGGGCAGAAGGTACAAATTTGAGAGTCAACAACAAGCAAGTTACGATCAAAGCTACATGAGTTGCAAGAGTCCTCCAAGAAGACCGTGGGGATGTCCAAGGAGAAGTGGTCAAGGACAAAAGCTTGGGGACACTAGGGTTGAAGGGCTTCTGGAAGAAGGGCAAACTAAACAAGAAGCAGAGAAAGAGGAACTAGAGTTGTAGTGGGAGGACCATGAAGATGCCAAGTCCGGAAGCCAATGGGTAGCATTTAAAGAAGCAAAGGTTGAGCAACAGAGAAGGAGAGCTGTGAGAAGTGACTATGGGGTTTGGAAAATGAGACGTCAGCAGTGACTCTGAAGAGAAAAATTAGCTCATCTCTCTGTTCCAGACCCTTCCACCTTCACTCTGATGAACCCTCCCTGTGCAGGGTGAATTTTTTCCTCCCCTTGCCCAAGTGTTAGATCTATTTCTGATTTGGGGAATAGTCAGGAAGAGTGGAGAAAGTCAATCATATTCAAATAAAGTCCAGGCTTACATGCCTTCAGTCTCCAGAGTCTGCAACTAGGGGCTTTGGAAGGCTTATGGTCCACTGGGGGTGTCCAGGCACTGCTGCCTGATTCCCTTTACTATATGCAGGTCTCTGTAGGCTGTACCTTACTTCCCTGGGTTCTCCTTGCCATCACCCATTCTACTTTCTGGAGTTTACTTCTCACCTAGTCCTGCCCTGATCCCCAGAACCTGGCTGCAGACCACAGTCTCCCCAGCTTTCCATTTCCTTCCACACCCCCACCCTAGGACATGCCCATAACAGATGTTACTGAGATCTTCAGGAAAACAAACAGCAAAATAAGGAACAAATCCCCCCTAGGTGGGGGGTTCTAAGGTTTGACAATCCTATAAAGCCCCTGTAGCTATGTGTGGTTCCTGTGCTATGTTCCTCTCCCCCCACCCACCCCCCTCCCTGGGGAGCCTCACTAGGCTTTGATCCATGTTTTGTTCCTGAGACCAAGGTCTCCTTCTCCCCCTCACCTCAACTCAGTTACACAGACCTCCAGGAGGCTCCCTCATCTCCATTGGCACCCTCAGGCCTGGAGGATCCCCATTTCGCAGAGCTTCAGGCTGATTCAGGAAGGTACACTGGGAGATGTTTTCTCCCAGAGTAGCACAGGATAGATTGATCTTGTAAAATGATATTTTATCAATCAATACCACTTTTATCATAACAATCCCATGCTGTGTGCTTCCCCTGGGTGGGAAATCCTTCGCTGGTCCTTCACTCCCTGAGGGCTTCCTCTGGAGGACAGAGGTGGGAAGGTATTCCTTTGGTCTCTCTGCTCCGGAGACTCCACTGAACTGGGCATGGCCCCCTCCCCAAAACTGCCCCACCGTGGGCTTCTAGCACATGAGGAAAGGGAGTTGGGGCAAGGAGGAGAGAGTGTGGCCTGGAGTAAGGACTGAGCTCAGAAGACCGTCCTGTACTGCCTTTAGCTCCTGTGCGGTCATCTCCAGGCTGCACAGGAGCAGGTTGGAGCTCAGCATCCGAATGTTCAAAGCCCTCTGAACACCTCACCCCCACCTGTTGACCAGGAGTCGAGAGGTTGGCGTTTCAGCACCTCTGTCACAGACCCTGGACAAATCCTTCTGTCCCTGGCCTTAAGTCTTTAAGTCAAAATGAAGGAATGAGATCCTATGATCCATTTCAGCTCTTCCATCCTGCAACTCAATGAGTTTGTTTTTCCCTCTCTTCCATTGTGAAAATCTTCTGCTCCAGCTGATTCCATTTTCTTACCTCTCCTGAATGCTCTAGATCAGAAAGGGCAAACATTCATTTTCACTTGCCAGCTTTAATCCATCGTTGATGGCTGCATTGAGAAGGACTCTGCGTTCAGACCCAGGGGAAGCAGTGCTGCAATCTATTAGCAGTGCCTGCCATGGTCAAGGGATAGGAGAGTGGTGTTAAGTGTGCCATATGTGGGCCAAACCTGGTCTACACTTTTTTTAGCCCTCCACACTTTTACTCCAGAAATTTTCCTTTCCTAAAATTTCTTCCCTTTTTCTCCACTTGTCTGAATTCTTTCAAGAAGCTAGGATAACTTTCAGCCCTCAGAAGCCTCTTCCTCCTCTGAATTTCTGACAATGTAATGACTCTTGTATTCATTCAACACTGAATCCAGCCTTGTGAGGCTAAGTGCATTTGGTTGGGTGTAGGTGTTATCTCCCAAGCAAGACTCTGAGTTTCTGAAGGGCAAAGCCCAGCACTGATACAGCCTGGAGTTCGGCACAGAGCAAGTGTTTGGGAGTATATGCTGAGTGGGAAACTCATTTATTCACAAGAAAGACCAGACAGTTAGATCCTGGCTCATACAGATGGACAGTTGGGCTGCCTGAGCTGGATACACACAGAGGGGCAAAGCATGTGGGCTCAGTCACATGGAGGCCATGGAGACTGCTTCCCTAGAAGTTTATTTCAAAACAGCAGCAGGGCTTGTTGGAGAGAGCGGAGGTGGGGAAGTTCCAGGTGTGAGGAACACGTGAAGGTTCAGAAGTGGGAACCAAAGAATCTACTCTGGGAAACCTCACCGAAGAGCAATTCTAGTCCTTTCTCTTCTCCTACATGAGCCCGTTTACGCTTTGACAGGTTGCCTCTCAGTTTCTTCCTGCATGTGTGCCATCTTCCCCAAACCCATGTGTGCTGGTAATCAGTTCCTCCCTGAGTACATGTAAGATGCTGGTGGTGCCTTGGGTCGCAAGTGTAAGCGCCTTGGGAGCTTGTAAGGTCAGGGTTGGAGATGGGATGTGTCGAGGCCTCTGGGAATCAGTGATTTGCTGGGAAGTTATTTGTTCACTTGCCTCTACTGCCCTATGATATAGCAGAGTCTCTGTGGGTGGAGGGGAATGGTGGAAGGAAGGAAAGGAAATAAAGAACCAGAGGCTTGTTGTTTTGGCACCTGTGGATAAGACCTCCCTGGCTTCTTATTGTATTTAGTCATGCATGGTTTGGTATTTAGCCATTCTTAACCGTGTCTGACTTGCGTGTGCTTGTTTTCTCTCCTCTACTATCTTACAGGCCCCTTGAAGACAGACACTGGCCTACAGTTTTTGGTGTCCACACCCTGCCTCCCCACCTCGCTGGATATGCGCTAATTAATGGTTTGATTGACTGCTGAATGGAAAGCAGGAGAGCTTAAATGATCCTAGAAGGAAAGTCTCCCAGAAAACTTCCAGCCACCTTCTTCTCTGCAAATCTCTCCGTGGCACTGTCTGCCAGTTCAGAGCCACCTATGTCCGAATGCGCTGCTGCCGGCTCCATGCTGGGCCTTCCCCCTTCATTCTCCTGGGGAGAAGTCACTGGCCTTCAGTTCTGAGTATTTCAGCCGGCCCTGTGTGCGCAGGGTCTGCTCAGAGCCAATGTGAATGAATGTGGTCACCTCCCTGTTTTACAAGTCCTGTTCCCTAACTCGAGCCTACAAACATCTCCCCGCCTTCCTGCACCAACTTGTGGCTTGGGGAAGAAGTCTGAAGTGTCCTGAGCCTGTTTCTTCTCAAGGCCTTCACACATCCAGTCTCTCCTTGAGCAAGGATTTGCTGGGCCCTGTCTCGGGGTTACCGGTGGGGCAGTGACCTGGGCAGCAGTTAGAGAAAAAAACAGGCAAAGCCCCTGCCATTCTGTAGCTCCAAGGCCATTGGGGTGACCGGTGCACCAGGCTCATTGCGAAACCTTGCAAGGCAGCGCTTGCTTGATAAGCACCACATGGGTGGAGAGACAGCCTGTCTCAGCCCAGCCTGGGCTCTCCAGGTGGGCCAGGGTCTGGGAGGGACCTATACAAAAAATGGGACGAGGATTCTTCCAAAAGCATAGACAGCCAGTTCAGCCACTCACCAGCTGTGTGACTTTGACACGTTGCTTAACCTCTCTGGATTCAGATTCCTCATCTACACTTCAAGGCTCCCTGAAGTTCTCAGATTCTGGCAGCGTATGGCACAGAGCTGTAGCCCAGCTGCCAGGCAAGGAGAAGGAATGCTCTGAGAACCTGGGAAGGAGGAGGCAGAGATCCAGGCCAACAGGGACAGCTTAGAGCCTGAGATTCTAAGCTCTGCTTTTCGCGGCCTCTAGGTAAGAATGGGGCAAACCCGAGAGGCTATCAGAGCAGAACTGCAGCTTCAAGTCTGGGGGCCAGGAACCTCAGGCCTGGGGCTTCACTTCACCTCTGACCACCCCATCCCAGCATCAAGGCTGCAGTGGGCAAGGAAAGAACCCCTTATGGGTGGGGTGTGGCGAGTGGGGGGTGCGGGAGCTGGAGAGCCGCATCAGCACCAACCAGGGCAAACAAAGATGAGCTGTTTTCCCCCAGCTTGAGGTTGTTTATTTGCAAACAAATGTGTTTGCATTGGCCCACTGTTCTCCTGTCTCCCAGGCCAACAGAGGTTGTCTGTGTGTCTGCCCCGCCCCCCTAGCAGGCTCTGTCTCTGGCCTCCACCAGGCCCTCCTGCGGATGCAAATTCCCGGGCTCTCTGCAGCAGCTCCCCACCCACGGAATCTGAGCAGATGCAGCATCTAGACCAGGGGCGCAGTTAGTGGCGGTTGGGGGATGGGGGTAGGAAGTGTGGACACTCCAGCTTTGGGGACAGCTAGTGGCATGTTAAGCAGGGTAGGTTACGTGCAGGAACCCATGGCCTTTTTGCCTGTCACTGCGGACACCTGACTCCGAACACAGCTTGGCACCCCCAACGCCATCCCAATCTCAGGGCCAAGGTTCAGAGATGGCCCTGGTCAGCCCCCATCAGCACTATGGGGTCCAGGCATTTCTGAATTGGTCTCCTGAAGTGTTGAAGGCTTGAGCCCTGGAGATCAAACTTCCCTGAAGTTTTGGTAATGCTGAGGGCCAGTTCTGTGCAAAGCATCCCACAGTCCTGTCAGTTAGCTCCTTTCTAGTAGTTCCTTCCTTTAGGATAAACACAGATATACAGGCCCCCATCAGGCAGGCAACTACCCACGGGAGGGGTAGCACTTCAAGTCCAACAATCAAGAATGACAGGAGAAACGAGGCATAAGATGCTGGATGGGGTGCAGGGTTTGGGGCAGAGGGGGGATACTCAGGGGAAGAGGAAAAGGAAGTAAAAGGGGTGGGGGCTCAGAAGTAGGGCCAGAATAGAGAAAGTCATCCCCCTTTTGCTGAACACGAGCCCTGGGAGACAGGTCCCCTTGATTTGGAGCAGAGGCCTTAAGGTGAGATGAGGAGAGAAGGGGGACAGAGGTTGTCCCCATTCAGGCCTGTGGCTACCTAAGGAAAAGGATGCCTTTGCCTGGCCCTCATGCCCAGTCCTTGTTGGCTTTCTGCCCAAAAGGACAGGGAAGTCAGAAAAATTCCAAAGATGTGTCAGCACGACTCCTTCCCTTCCCATTCCCAAAGTGTGGGCTGGTCCTGCAGCCTTCCTTGCCCCCGTCCTAGGATTGGCTGGGAGGCTCCGGGGAGGGCAGGGCCTCTAGTAAGAAAGTTGGATGGCTGCAGAATGGCTCCTCAGCAGCCTTGTGGGCCCAGATGGAAAGGGGCTGAGTTATGGGTGCTGAGGGGTCAAAGGCCCTGACTCTCCGGAGCCTTGAAGTGGGGCCACTGTGGGTACAATCCGGGCTCCCCAGCTGTGTGGCCTCTGGTAAGCCCCTTAACTTCTCGAAACTTCAGTTTCTTTAAAGTGGAGATGATTCCTTCCCCATAGTTAAGAGAATTAAAGCAGGTAGTGAGTGCGGAAGTGACGGGCACGGGTAAGTGCTAATAAATGTTTAGAGCTTCCCTTGTGACTCCGGCAGGTGGCAGGTGGCATGTCTCTCTCTTGAGCCCCTCAGCACAGCTTTAATCAGAAACCCCGCCAGGAACACCTAATCTGAACTCAGCAAATGACAGTGAAACTTTGGCACAGAGCAGGCAGGACTCGGCATCGAAAGGTAAACACCCCTCTGCCATTCTCAAAGTCACTCTTAAAAGGAAGTCCAGCTTCTTGATATTCTCACAAGCAGTGTGGACAACCAAAGCTATAAGCTGAGCCCCCAGTCTTGGGGTTTGTTCATATGAAACTTAACCCCACAAAGGATAGGTCAAGTCTACTTAAAATTTAGGCCTAAGAGTCACCCCCAGGAGGGCCTCTTTTGTTACTCAGATGTGGCCTCTCTCTCCAGCCAACACCACCACCCTCCCCCTCTCTGCGTGGGACATGACTCCCAGGGATGTGTACCTTCCTGGCAACGTGGGACAGAGATCCTGGAATGAGCTGAGATTCAGCATCAAGGGACGGAAAAAAACCTTAGAATGAGCTGAGAATTAACATCAAGGGATTGAGAGAACCTTCTCAACCAAAGGGGGAAGAGTGAAATGAGACTAAGTGTCAATGGCGGAGAGATTCCAAACAGAGTCGAGAGGTTATCCTGGAGGTTATTCTTATGCATTAAGTAGATATCACCTTGTTGTTCAAGATGTAGCAGAGAGGCTGGAGGGAACTGCCTG
>PVIY010006222.1:0-89059 GCA_004026745.1 Myrmecophaga tridactyla
CACTCAAATGGGTGGAGACATGTCATCCCCTAATCCAGTTTAACAACCCTTCTTAACTAAATCACATCATTCAGCGAGATGATCTCATTACAGTTTCAAACATACAGTATTGAATAGAGATTATTCTACCTTTATGAAATGGGATTTATATTTAAACATGACTTTTCTTAGGGGGCATACTTCCTGTCAAGCCAGCACAGCTACAAATAGCAAATATGAAGAAGGGTTAAGAGAAGATTTGAAAGATGGGAAAAGGAATAGGATATTTATGTGGTAATACTAATGATCCACTAGATCATTACATTAGTGACATTTGGGAGAAAAGGGAACATTCCTTGAGTGTTGTTTCTGAGCAGATGAGAGGGATTGGGATTAAGCATACAAATTGAGGGACTGGATTTATTTTATAGCATGGAAAGTTTGTCTATGGTGCCTGCTGGAAAAGGAGGACATGTGGTTAGAGATAACAGAAAGTGGTTAGGTTAATTGATGAGAGTTGTGGAGAGTCTTCCTAATTACTGCAATTTTCTCCAAAAAGTCAGAAGCAAGGTCATCATCTAAACATGAAGATGGGGAAGAGGTTAAATGGGTTTGAGGATAGAATTAGGAATAGTTATCTAGGAGAGAGAATGCATGGATTTGAGGCGGATAGCATGATGGTCTGGTAAAGATAAGGGCTCCCTTGAGGTTCATTGCCATGATTGGAAAGCAATTCTAATCATGAGATTGAATGCTTTTTCTCCGGTTACATTCAATGACACAGATACAGGTATAGAGTAATTAGAAAACATTGTGCAATCAGAATTGTGGGTTGCCAAACAAGCACTAAAAAGTGAAAGACAGACAAGGAAAATCAAAGGAATATGCAAGTGAGGGAGTGATAATAATGACTGGCTATGACACTTAATGTGGGTAGGAGGTGACAGAGGATATCAAAGATGTGTTGTGGGGGGGGCAGTTAAGAGAGTGATCATGGACTGGAGATTATCATAAGGCCAGTGAATTGCTGGGGTTAGAGAACTTGATCAAGTGGGTATGAAAATGAGGAGAAAATTATTGGTGTCAAATACACAGATTTGGGATTTTGGCTTTGAGAAAGTCTCCAGGTGTGACGTGGGAGTGAGTGGCTTAGGTCAGGTGTAGAGCAAAATCAGTCCATGGCATTGAGAGCAAGATTTGGTGTAGCAAGACTCAGCTATGGGTGTACTGTGATCAACAAGAATCAAAACAAGAGTGATATTTAAAGAGGGATTATTATAAGGAGCTAAAATTATCTTGAAACAAGGGAGATTGGTGGATGGCAGTGGTGATAAGACTGTCGGGGGAATTGATAGGCTAATACAGAATTCAAAGATGCAGCTTTTAGGGAGTCAAAGTCGAAGACTTTTAGAGAGTTGAATGACAAAACTTGTTCAATTTCAAGGGCTAGCCTTGGGTTTACAAATATAAATGAATAAAAATCCAAACAAATGTATTTTATTCTGAAATTTAAAGCCATCAACAATAAAGAGGAAATCAAAGAAGATTTTAGAGAGAAAAATGTTCACATAGAAACAAAAATTGAAATAGTACTAGAATTCTCAATGCCATTTCTGTATACCAAAAGATGACAGTTTATTCCTTCAATCTAGAATTGTTTACAAGCCCAACTATCAATCAGGTGTGAGGTGTCATAAAATAAATTTCAGACATGTAAGGTCACATAAAATTTATTTTATATCCTTTGTTAGAAATGTATTTGAGAATGTGTTATAGCAAAATGATTGATGAAATCAGAAAAAGGGAAAATATAGCATCTAGAAAACAACATCTCTAACATAGGGAAAGCTAACAACCATAAGAAAGCATAATATGGCAGCTATGCTGCCTGTCTAGAGAGAACTCAGGTGAGATTAGATCAAGGAAACAGAGGGCTCCAGAATAGGAGTGTGTGATGGGGATGAGCCAAGGAAATAAGGAGGAATTTGAAGACTCTATGGGTTATTGGTATGAAAGGCCAATGGGAGTAAATGACACATCTTAAAGTGAAAGGATATCGAGATTACCCTTGGGCAGCAAAGTAGAAAGAAACAATCTGTGTTATTTTGGGTATGAGATATACTTCCAAAGAAAATGGGGACAAGGATATTTGACTTTTCCCATGGCCCAAAAGTCTTCATGGGGAGACAGAGACTTGGCCTGGGTCATTTTCAAAGGTACTTAATCCAGGAGGATGGAAGAAGTGAATTGACCTAGAAAAGAGCTTGATTGCAAGAGGTCTGGGAGCTGAGGAAAGAAGGTGAAAGTAACCAGCCAGACGGCTATTGACTGTAATTGCTGTTGAACTCTTGAAAAAAACAGTTGCACAAATCTTTGCCAAGCTCATAAAAAACATTTTTCCTCTTCATCCCACTGTGGGATCAACCCTCAGAGCCCAGAAGCTAGAACCAGAGAATAAGGAAGGTTGGCTAAGGATAAAGAAGATAAGCCAAAGGACTTGTGTACCCACCACTCCTCAGCAAATATTCTAGGTCAGAGCATACTTTAGATGGACAGAGAGAGGAGAAAATCTTCTAAATGTTACCAAAAAGTGGTGTTTGATTAATTATTGCACTGGCCAGAATAGTGACTAAAAATGGGTGTAAAAATTATGAGTCCTACCTGAGCATTCATCTAGCAACAGCAAATGATTTAATTTGGAGTCATAGTAAGGAAAAGAATGAAACTGCTTTATGATAGTACCCTATTGAGCCAAGATCTTTCAATAAAATATACGGAGATATTTTAAAAGGTAATATTATAACATTTGAAAAGAAATATAATAAAAAATTGCCAGAGTAAATGAATAAGCTAGTGATTTTTCCTCCCTTTTTTTCATATTCCATATATCTGGATATATGATGTGGGCCAAATGATTAATCTACGCTCAAGCACTCTACATAGGGATATAAAGATAGATTTTCCACTTTATGCAGCACCTACTAAATGATACATCCTATATGTGTATTATGATGAACAATTTTCTGTGATTTATAGATGAAGAACTGAAACTCAGAGAGCTAAAGTAACTCATCTAAAGTCACACACCTAGAAAGTAACAGAGGTAAGATTTGAACCCACACTTCTCTCAATTACTTTATTCTGGCTAATATTAAAAAAAAAACATTACTTCACAATGTTTTTCTCTATATACACTCTGATGATATAGCCAGAATATAAAGCCGGGCATCTTTTACTTTTCTTAAATGTTTTATTGTGTTGTATCTCTCATTTTCACAGCCCAGAATACTGTCTGTTCGGTGGAGAGGTTTATAGTCAATTACTAAGTCTCAAAATACTAGGAAGTGGGGGTGCATGGGTGGTTCAGTGGTAGAATGCTCACCTTCCATGTGGGAAACCTGGGTAAGATTATCAGACCATGTACCCCCTCCCCCCAAAAAAGTACTAGGAAGAGCATAGAGGAGTATAAGTGAGGAAAAATCCATCGAGCACCTATTATGTTTAGGTGCACATCCATTCTTTTGTTTGATATCTAAGAAAATTGTAAGGTAGGTATTCCAATCTATTGCTAGAGAAATTTAACTTTAAATTCAGAACATTTTAAAAGTCAGGATACACCCAAAACAAGTCATGATGTGTGCTAAACCTCAAGATGAAATCCAGACACTCATTTATACTAAATGGGAATAATCTACAGGCATACCTATTTACTTTTAGTTCAGGGTTCAACTCCAGTGCTCAATGAAATACTTTCAGGTAAGCCTTGATCACGAGTTACCAGAACGCTACTGTATTAGTGAGTCCAGCTCCCATTTGTAAGATTGCAATACCTTGAATAATTAAGCATAGTTTCATTGTAAATAGTTTTCTGTGGCCCATAATCAATAAAGAACTTTTTAGCCACACAAACAATTAGCTCTCAATAATAAAGTGTAAATGTAAATGTAACTGATGACTTAGCTAATTGTTCTTCCCTACTGATATATTAACTGACATTATAGATAGAGACAAGCTATCTATTTATTGTTGTTCTCCAGTTGCCTGCATTTGATTAATGTTCTTGGCTATTTCATCATGCTGGGATATTTTTGGATTTCAGACAGCTTGGCCACATCTATCTAACTGTAATCACTCTTCTATTTGTAAAATAGGTTAGAAGACTTGTAAAAACTTTATTGTTTACATAAGCCAAAGAGTTTTTGCCTTTGTATGCAAAACCATTAAATAATTGCAAAATTTCTAGTATATTCCAAATCAAACCATACTGAAAACCCTTACCATATGCCTGTTTTGCCAGGCAAGGTTTATAGTTAGCTTTTTTTTTCTTTTTTAAACATCTGTGTTTGTTTATTGGCAATATAAATATTTAAAGAGAGGGGAAGAAACCACAAACTATAAGTGAAATCAGCTTTCTCAGCCCTTGTTGCTTGAAATAAACCTCATGGAACTTTTCAGTGTGATCATGTAAGAACACTGAGCTGAAGTCAACAAAACAATGAGTAATCTTTTGAGTATGTTGTTTATTTCAAAAGTTAACAAAGAAGTGGGTCTCTTCAGAAAGAAATTATATTAAGGTTTTATTTGGTGGCTGATGTTCTATAGCCCAGGCTATTAGCTTTAAACTCTGCCCCAATATTGTTCCAAAGTCTCCTGAAACAAGCTAACTATGTTAAAAAAAATAAGTAAATCATAAAATGTCTCAGAAAACAACATCTCTGAAAGAAGCTTTCGGTTAATTTGTTATAAATGAAGATTTATACAAAATAGATACAAAATCATTGCTTAGCTACTTTCTTCAAGTTTATACTGCTTTTCTTTTCTGATGATTATTGTTTAGCCATGTTAATTGTTTAAGTCAAACCACCGTATAGTTGGGAATTGCAGTAATCTCACTTTGTAGAACTGTTGGTTAAGGTTTTATGACTTTGTTTTAGCAAATAATTGCATTTTAACTAGATCGTGTTAGATAATATTGTTGAAACTGGTCCTTCAACATGTGGTGGGTTCACATGTGAGTGGTGTGTGTGTGGGGGGATGGTTGTGATATCAAACACAGATCAGTCAGAAAATCTGAATGTGTAGCTCAGTCTTTTCAATATGTCTTATTTAATTTGCTTAATTCAAATCTGAAAACCTGCAGAAGTGATTAGATCAAGTTAAGATTTAGAGTTTATATTCAATATAGAATTATATTAATAAAAAGGCCAATGTTCAATGTGTTGATGACATCATAAGAATTTCAAGTCTGTGAAGAAAAGTCAACTGTGGTTAAGCTGGGTCTCACACTTCACATTCACAGCCTTTAGGAGGAAAACCAACACTAGTTCAGGAAAATGAGTCATATTTTTCAGTGTTTGTTCAAAATCATGAAGAAAAGTACTAGCTAAGCTGTCTATTTTATGAGAATATGTATTAATTAATTCTTTCCTTAGACCATTAGTATTTGTGATGTTAATAGATATATGGATGAAAGCCTGTCTAAATTAGTGGTTTAATTAGAGATTGTTTGCAGTTTAAGTGTGGTTATTTCCACACCCAACAAGTCTGCTGTGGTGGTTAGCATTGGAGGACTTGAACTTGAATTCCAAACCTATTTCTCACCAACTAGATGATTTGGAGTAAGTTATTTCTGCTCTCCGTATCTCGGATTTCCACCATGATATAATGAAGAGTTTGAAGGAGATTGTCTACATTTCTCTTCAGACCTATTATGATATAGATTCTAACCATATGTTGGTAGAATTGTCCTTGCTGGGATATTCTGCCAAAGTGTTTGAGTTCATACGAGGCAGGTACCAGCCAGAACCGAGGGTCATCAGCAGTTGAATTTGTCCAATTATACATATAGTTGACATTGCAGCTTGGCCCCATGACAGGATGTGTTCAAAGTCAATAACTGACCAACTTTAACTCAACTGGACATTTGCAAAGTTCACATAGATATGGAAATATCCAAAGACCCAGATTTCTGAGAGAATCATTTTGTCATAAACTGCTCTTTATCTGTGACACATGGCATATAAATCATTCAAATTTAACTGAATTTATATTTATGGAAACTTGATGACTTTCTTTGCCAGATGTTGTAAATTAAAAGGGGCATAAAACAAGAATCTTTTATTTTGAGGGAGCTTAGTTGGATTAGCACACACATTTAGAGATATGAGATGAATCATCTACTGAGATTATATTCAGCAATGACCTTCACCCTTTTAACAGAATGGCCACAGGGAAAAAGATCATCTTTACTAAATCAATTCACATATATTCAAATAAGGATTAGACTAGTAGTCAGAATACTTGAGCTATAATCCAAACTGTGATATTAAATAGGTATCTAAACATTGGCAAGCTAATCATTGCTCTTGTGCCTTAGAAATCTCTTCTGTTAAATAGGGATTGAACACCAGACACCCTAACCTAAAATATTGTTGGTGAGAATTAAATAGAATTATTAATGTGCTCACAGATAGTTTAAAGTGATCCGCTATGACATGTCAAGGCCCTCAAGAGACAACATCCTTCTTTCATTTTGGGAATTAAAGCATTTTCTTTCCTCCAGCAATTTCCATTACTCTTCAAAGTACAAACTGAATACAAACTAGGGTCCCATGTGTTACTACAACGGTAACAATAACAACAAAATAATGGCAAAGAGAGCTATTGGCTTATGTTTGGATTTAGCAGTAAGAATTTATTGCCATCGGAATAAGACAACAAACTCCAAATTCTTTGCACAAACAAAACCGGGCTTACTACTACATTGTTAAGGTAAATATAGCCATGTTGGCAAGTTCTTGTAAAATCCAGGCTGTTTAATTTACATAAACGGATAAAGGGGCCTTTTTCCCTTTGAAGTGATTTGACTCTTCTATGGAACATCAGCTCTTCTCTAAAATAAGCCCCTTTCCTGAAGGTTTTCTGACAGAGAACACCTTTAATTAAATTCAGTGGCCCAAAACACAATGAGAAGAAATAAACTCAAGGGATTTCAGCAGGAAGAGACTGCTTCAACCAAAGGAAGTATTCATCTGGTACCAAGTTCAGCATATGAGTTAGAAAAACCTCTGGAGGAAACGAAAGGTATGGAGTACCACATTCTCTCCATGTTGAATTTGGCTGTACCACGCATTAATTACATGGCTCAGTGCCAGTCGGGTTTCATCTCTCTGACCCTTAAGGTCCTCACCTAGGATAATAAAGTGGTAATATACAATTCGTGTTTTCCTAAGAATTAAATGGGTTATCAGATGACCAAGAAGCTAACCTTTGTCAACATCTATTACATATCTCATCTTCTGCTAGGCTCTTAAATAAACATTTCAATCAAGCCTCACCTAAGTCCCTTGAAATGTATGCTATTATCTCCACTTAACAAATGAGCACACTAAAATAAAAGGAAGTTGAAAAAGAATTATTACATGCCAAAGATCACACAGCTACTAATTAGATCTAAAAACTACAATTTAAATACACGTCTGCTATACTCCAATGCAGTTACACTCTTATGTAAATGCATTCAATAAAGAAGTCACTTAAATTTGTTTAGACATTTCTAGGAAATACCCTCAAAAAGTCTTAGTTCTGTCACCTAGTGTTAGGATCCTTGGAGAAACAGTACTCAGATCATACATCAATCTGGTGAGACATTCTGTCATAGTGAAAGGAAAATTGACTTTGAACATAACTGTATTAGTCAGGATTCTCTAGAGAAACAGAACCAACAGGAGAGATCTGTAAATATGAGATTTATAAAGGTGTCTCACGCAAAGGTGGGAGTGCAAGAGTGTAAAATCTGTGGGGCAAGCTGTGAAGCTGGCAGCTCTGATGAAGGGTCTGGATGAATTTCACAGGAGAGGCTCCTTGGCTGAAGCAGTCATGTTTCTCTCTTCTTCTTTAAAAGCCCTCTACTGATTGGATTATCTAGCTGTGGGAGACGTGTCTTAGTTGATTGCAGATGTAAGCAGCCACAGATGCAACCAACTGAGTAATGATTTAATGCACCAGCCTTTTGGTTTATCAACCAACCATGAAATATTCTTGTAGCAGCAGTCATGCCAGTTCTTCCCTGACCAAACAACTGGTCATCTTCACTTGACCAAGCTGACACCAGAACCTAACCATCACGCCAACATATCTGATTTCTACTGTAACTAGATGTGGTTTTTTTCTTATTTTTATTTTTTACACAAAGTATTTATATCCTGTGGGTTTCACTTTTCTCATTTTACCATAGGAATACTAATGCTTTGATAAATCAGAGTTTTTTTTTTCTAAAACTTAAGTGAGAATAATTGAATCAAGGTTGCTGACTTCATCTATGTTTATTCCATCTTCCATCTAAAATTCCACCAAATGGCAGAACAATGTTTCAAGTAATGAAATAGTAGAGCAAAACTACAACCAAGAAAAAAAGTACCAACAAGAAACAAACCATTTTGAGGAATTCCTGAAATGGAAAGGAACACATGGAAAGCAGAGTGTATCAGCTCTGCAGGGAAATAAGACCATAAAATGTTGCTGCCCTAATAGCACATAGAAGACTACTGGGGAGGAAGGTGCTGTCCAGGAGATCCCACGTAGAGAGGCAACAAAAAAAAAGGCAAGATAGGCATTCTGGAGAAATCATCTGAGGGATTTTGCTCAATGCTGAAGCAAAATAAATACAGCTCTGGAGAAGTTAAATAACTTGCACAAGGTACAATATCCATTTTTTGGACATTTTTTAAAATAATTTTTTATTGATGTATATTATCTATTCACAAACCATGTAATCATCCAAAGTGTACAATCAATGGCTTACAGTATCATCATACAGCTGTGCCTTTATCATCATAATTGACTTTTTTTCTTTTTTGTGAAAAATAACATATACAAAAAAGCAATACACTTTGAAGCACAGCACAGCAATTAGTAGTAGAACAGATTTCAGAGTTTGATGTGGGTTACAGTTCCACAATTTTAGGTTCTTACTTCTAGCACCTCTAAGACACTGGAGACTAAAAGAAATATCAGTATAATGATTCAGCAGTCATACTCATTTGTTAAACCTGACCTTTTCTGTATAACTTATATAGTGGTGTAATTTTGCTGGCATTGTGTTTTTTTGTTTTGTTTAATTTTTTTTATTAATTTAAAATAAAAAATTTATATGACAATAAAGAAACATAAACATTCTTAATATATGATCATCCCATTCTACATATATAATCAGTAATTCACATCATCACATAGTTGCATATTCATCATCATGATCATTTCTTAGAACATTTGCATCAATTCAGAAAAAGAAATAAAAAGAACAGAAAAAAATTCATACATACCATACCCCTTACCCCTCCCTTTCTTTTTTTAATTAATTTATTTTTTATTTATGATACTTAACCACATACAAACACATTCTATTCATAAGATCATTCCATTCTTGTTATATAATCAATAACTCACACTATCATCACATAGTTGTATATTCATCATCATGATCATTTCTTATAACATCTGCATCAATTCAGAAAAAGCAATAAAAAGAAGACAGAAAAAAAATTCATACATACCATACCCCTTACCCCTCCCCTTCAGCATCACCAGCATTTCAAACTAGTAAATTTATTTTAACATTTGTTCCATTTATTTATTTATTTATTTATTTATTTATTTATTTATTTATTTATTTTTAATCCATATGTTTTACTTGTTCATCAATAAAGCAGACAAAAGGAGCATCAGACACAAGGCTCTCACAACCACACAGTCACATTGTGAAATAAATACAGCTCTGAAAGGCATACTTCAGGATGCAATCTAGCAAAATGAAAAACTGAATCTAAAGAATAATAAGGAATATTAAAGAAAAGTACTGTTTCTCAAATCCACCCAACATATTTCGAGCTAATTATGAGGCATAATGGAAAATAATATGACAACCTGGATTTAAAATCAAAATTAATTTTCAAAAAATCTAGGCAACTAAAAATGTTTAATAAGATAAAAGTGAGATGGCAGGGAAAATTCTATACATAGCAAAAGCCAACAAAGAAATGATCAATTAAATTATTTAAAAACAGAAACTGGTAAAAATTTCATAAAAATAAAAATTCAGCTATACGCTTTTCACGAGAGGTACTCCCAAAGCAACATGACACCAAAAGATTAAATTTGAAAATGAGAGGAATTACAAATATTTATCAGGACAATACTAATAAAACAATAAAGAAATGTTAACATCAAAAATAACATTAAATATTATGATAAGAAATGCATTATATAGTTTATATATAAACCATATATTTATGAATATAGCTACATAGCTTTGAAATACATACAGAAAAACTGATCAAAATAAAAGAAGATATTAGTAATTCAATAACTAGAGTTGGGCACTAATATAACTCACTCTGTGTTTGGCAGATCAAATACAGTAAAAAAGTACATCTTTATTGAATTTGAATAATATAATTTCTATCCTATGATATATTTTAAATATATTGTATAAATGCATGTATGCATATACATACCTAATATGCATAAATCTGGCATCCAAAAAAAGATAATTTTTGTTATATTGTAATAGTTACTTGTTGATTACTTTAGATGTTCCATTGTGGAAAGGACTCACAGGACTCAAATAGTGGCTATTCATCAAACAGCACCTGTATGAGTAATAGCAGGGGACAGATATGAATTGAAGGTGTCTGGAAATCTCAGATGCAGGCTTACTTCAACCTCCCATTACTAGATCATCCAGAATGTGCCTTGTCTCTAGGTCTTGAACCACTGTCAGTGTTTATGGAAAACTTTTCTGTACCAGGAAGCCCAAGGTCTGCTTGCGGTGGGGGCTGCTTATAGTGAGCTGGTCACAGGGGCACATTCTAGTCTATGTGACCAGTCCCAATTGTTGAAAGTCCCCAGACTCCAAAGGAATCATGTGTAAGCAATATATTCACCAACAATGCTGGCCCCAAACAACTCACAAACCCATGGTTGCCAAACACTATCTTTCTGTCTTCAGTACAGTCAGTAGCTTTGGCCAAGGATCTGTAACATGCTTCAGGCAATCTTGCATATATGCATAGAGTCAATCTTAATTGGCTTAGAATTGTCCATGTTTTATGCTTATTGTCTTCAAAATTATATGGATCACTCACAAATATTATTGACATATTAGGTTCCAAAACATTAAATTCTGAAGGACAGAATCATATGCTTTATATTCCTTGATCTTAATAAAATAAAGTTAGAGAAGGGTAGTTTTATTGTTAAAACTGAAGCACTATAAGACGTGGAAGTTAAAATGCTTGTGCCACTGTAAGAATTTAATATTATAACTAAAGCTCTGGCCAAGGCAATCAGAGAAGAAAAAAGAATTGAATCTCATCACAGTTGGGAAGAAAGAGATAAAGCTGAAAGAATTTATGAAATATACAATTGTACATCCATGCAATTGTGCAGGGTAAAGGATCAACATGATAAAAAACAATACTAGGGGGCAGGCCACGATGGCTCAGCAGGCAGAGTTCTCGCCTGCCATATTGGAGATCGGGTTTGATTCCTGGTGCCTGCCCATGTGAAAAACAAACAAACAAACAAAAAACAGTACTAGGAAAAGTTTATACAGCAGTTAGCATGTGCCAAGGAGTGGTCTAAGTTTTTAGACATATCAAAACACTGGTTCTTTACAACAGCTCAATTAAGTTGTTTCTATCATTATCCTGTATCACATTTATACATGGGGAAACTTGGGTGTGCCCTGGGTAAATCACACAAAATATAAAAGGCCAAGGAAGGACTTGAATTCAGGCAATCTGTTTGGAGACTTACCCACTATGTGATAGAGTCTCTGAAACAAATGCCAAGATTTTCAATACATTAGAAAGAACCAAATAAAACATTTAATTCTAATAATGATCCCAATCACAATAGCAAGGGATATCATTAAATACTTAAAAATTAGCTGAATGATAAAAGAGTATAACCCATTAAAAATGCACAAAGAGAGAAAATAATGAATGATATGCCTTAACCTGTAATAAAATAATACAAATAAAGCTCTGTTAATTAAACAGTTTGGAATTGGTGTAGGGATCCAGAAATCAATCAATAGAACAGTTAAAAATTCACAAATATAACAATACATGTGACATAGTATATTAGTGTCTTAACTGCTGCCAGAATGCAAAATACCAGAACTGGAAAGGCTTTTAAAAAGGAGAATTTAGTACATTGTAAGTTTATAGTTCTAAGCCTATAAAATTGTCCAAACTAAGGTGCCAACAAGAGCGTACATTTACTCAAGAAAGGCCGATGGGTCAGGAACCCCTCTGTCAGCTTGGTAGTCCCGTGGTTGGCATCTGCTGGTCCCTTGCTCCTGGACTCCATTGCTTTCAGCCTCTGTTTCTGTGGGAGTCCCTCCCTTTGCTTCTCCAGGGCTGGCTTTTATTTTTTAACTTGCCTTGGCTCTCTCCAGGTTCTGGCTTGCTTAACATCTTACTGAGCTCCAAGCATCTCCAAACATCTGTGTCTCTGTTCTCCCAGTGTTGCCATCTGTGTAAGCTCTGCTCTGAAGTTTCTGTTGGCTCTGTTGTTTCTGTCAGCTATGAGGCTTCTGTCATTTCTGACTTTCTCCAAAATGTTTCCTCTTTGAAAGGATTCCAATAGACTAATCAAGACCCCCCTGGAATAGGTGGAGTCATATTCCCTCTAATCAAAAGATCACACCCACAATTGTGCATGTCACATCTCTGTGGAGATAATCTAATAAAAGTTTCCACTACAATGTTGAATCTGTATTAAAGGAAATGCTGCCCTCACAAGATTGAATCAAGATTAAAGCATGGCTTTTCTGGAGTACATAATACTTTCAAATCAGCACACACTGTTTATAAAAGTTACACTTTAAATCTAAGGAAAAATAACATATTTAATAGTGGTGGGATAATTAGGTCTTGTGAAGATAAAAAATCATACTCCTTCCTCATATGTTACAGAGACAAACAAATCACAAATGGACTAAGTAGCTAAAATAGTAAATATAAGGAAATTCATTGAAAATGTAGGGGAATGTTTTAATATGCTTGTGGTTAGAAGGCCACTACATGACAAAATTCAGAAGCTGAGAATTTAGAGACAAATATATTTAAATATTTAATGATAAAAATATTCTGTACAATGAAAGGCATTGGTAACAAAGTTAAATAAAAAGAAATTCAATAATTCTGTGAGAAAAAATTCGAAGTGTTTAACAAACCAATTAATGTCCAAGGTGGGCAATGGTGGCTCAGTGACAGAGTTCTCACCTGCCATGCCAGAGACCCAGGTTCGATTCTTGATGCTGGCCCATGCCAAAAAAAAAAAGAAAAGAAAAAATGCTTACTATCCAGAATATACAGAGGACTCCTAAAATCAACTGAGTAGCAAAAAAAAAGAAAGAAAATTCTGAACAAGGAATTCATGTTTAGTAAAATAAAAAATGGCCAACTCTGTGTAAGAAAACAAACAGATGTTTACCTTCTGTAATAGGGAAGTGTGAATTAATATTTAAAAATATCTTATACTCAACTGTATTAGTTTTCTACTGTTGTCATTAAAAACATTCAAATTTATTAGGTTATGGTTCTGTAGGTCAGAAGTCTGTCAGCATTTTCAGTGGGATTAAATCCAGTTGTTAGCAGAACTTCATTCCTTTCAGGAGGCTGCAGGGGAGAATCTGCTTTCTTGCTGTTTCCAGCTTCTAGAGGCTTCTTTTGTTCCTTGGGTTGTGGCTCCCTTTTCTCTTCTCTGAAGTCAGCAATTCATAGCTTTCTGACCTTTCTTCATCACACCTCTTTCTGACCATAGCTGGGAAAGTTTCACTGCTTTTATAGACATGTGCTTAGGTTGAACCCACCTGGATAATCCAGAAGAAGCTACCCAGCTCAAAACCTATAAATTTAATCATATCTTCAAATCCTTTCTGCTATATATGGTAATATATTCACAGATTTGAGGCATTAGGGCCTGGAGATCTGGGGGGAAGAGAATGCATTATTCTGCCTACCACACCATCTGATGGATAAAATCTAAAAGATTGATCATATGCATTGTTGCTGAGCATTGGGAAACTGACACCCATACACTATAGGTAAAAAGAAGTGATGATAAATTTTTCTAGTGGTCAGGGAGGAAGAAATTAGGCATACTTTAAAGAATATATGAATATAATTTCTCATAAATACATCAATTCCACTTACAGGAATCACTCCTCCAAATCATGTTCAATTGTGCTTAAGAAGTATGAGGAGATGCATTATAGGTTGTTAGGAATAGTAAAAAATAAGACAAAATAAAGTAGGTAAAAAGAATCAACATAAATATTCCTTAACAATGGAAATATTAATTAACTGATGGTGTAGATAAACTACTTTAAGCAACACTTGGAAATACAGGAGACCTATATGTATTGCCATAGAACAGTGTAGTGGAAACAGTCAATCCCAGTAAAATTCTTAAAATTGTTTCCAAATATGTAATAAAATCAAATAAATAAGTAGATATACAGCTTATGATTTTTAGTATATACCATATGGCTAGGACTGTGGTAGATACTTCATGTAGGTAACCATAATCAATTTTCACAAAATCTTTGTAGAATCTTTTGCATTTCATAGGCAAGGAAATTAAGCTTAGAGAAACAGCAGCTGGTGATCTGGATAATGATCAGACAGGTGCAGTATGAGAAGGAGACTTGTTTAAAATAAAACTGGAGTAAGTATGAATATGGAGAAAATAAATTCTCATGGGCACCCCTCTAAGCACTTAGAGGGTGGGTAGCAAAGTTAGAAGCTGCAGTCACCAGGCACATTCATAGCATTTCTGGCAAACTTGAATGAAGTAGGACCCTGCCATCTTCTTCATCGCCATGCCCTTCCTCTATGAATTGATTAAAAGCCATAAAACCTGGGCTCTGTACCCTACACTTAAGAAACTAAACCTCCTGAGCTTTAGGGTTCTCATTTAGAAAATGAGATGATAATACCTGCTTTCGTTTACTTACTAAATCGTTGCTATAAGGCCCAAATCCTGTGATGTATGCTCACACGTCAATTTTTCAAACTGCCCTCTCTCTCTAAAAAGCCTCTTTCCCTGACTCTTCCCTCTTCTGTCTTCATCTCTCCCAGTCTGCTGCCTTACCTGCTCCCCCACCAAGTCCCTCTTGCTTGTTTTCTTTCTTACTAGCCTGCACTCCTCTGGACTATTTTTAGCTATTTTGTTCTTTTCTTCCACTTTCCTATTCATATTGGTTGTCTTGGACTAAAATGTTTTCCTGTTGGAACTCCCAGGGTTGCAGTGCAGGAAGTTAGAGTTGAGTTTTCCTCAGCCAACATTCCTCTGGGAAGGCAATGATTAAGGCATTCATACCTGCACAATCAGGAAAATATAGAAAAAAATTATTGTATCTTTATAAAGAATTAATAATGCTTTTTACTCTCCCTTTGTTCTTTAAAATATTTGTAAATTTACATAAAATATTTAAAAAATTTAAATGATCTTTAGATGCAGTTAATGGTGATGGCTGTTTTCCCCAGTACTCATGGGGTTGAGACCATCAGCTGATACATTGGGTTTTTCTTTTTTTTTTTCACTTGGTCAGGCTCTGAGAATCGAACCTGGGTCTCTGGTGATACACTGGATTTTAGTTAAATAGAGGACATGAATAGGAGATGAATCCATTTCTATTTATTTACATTTTGATGGGAAGCTGTAAAATCAAATACTCATATAGTACTGGGAAAAAATGTGTTATAATGGTGGTATTACAGGCAATAGGATTATTGGTTTAGGTCAGATGGGTTTGACTATAATGCTCTTAAATCTCATTATTTTAAGAAACAACCCTTCTATTCCTCTAAGCCAGGCTATTTCTCAGGCCTTCTTTAAATACATTAGACATTTCCATGTTATTGAAAATATATTTAAAATGTTTTCCCAGAGCTTATACTTTCTCATAAGGGAGAAAGCAAGCACAAGTGAAAGCAGTAGGACACTAGGATCCAGGCAAGAAAACATTATGGAAGAAAGGAAGGGAGGAGGGACAGACAGACAGAAGGACAGAAGGAAGGAAGAAAAGTGGGTTGGCAGGAGAAAATGAGAGTGGGGTTTGTGGGAGAAAGAAGAAAAAATGGCATCTCTTGACCACTAACTCTAAAACAAACTCCTTTACTAGATGTTAGAAGGTGCAGGGACAGAAAGCCAGTACCCAGAAGGCAAATTGCCTGCTCTCCAATACTGACGAATCCAGCCGTGGAGGGATTTAACTCATAAATATTGCATTAGTGAGCAAAACAGAGCTATAATAATGTTTAGCGTTGAAGAACTGGGAGACACTTTGTTATATAGAATCACGGCCTTTATAGGACTCATTGCATGAGATTCTATTATGTAACCAAACTCTAATCATTTAGAAAAAAACAAAACTCTAATCCTTTCATTTAGATATCTCTCACATATATTTGATTTGTCTAATTGGCCAAATAAGTCCAAAGAGCTGAATAAGTCAGTAACACTCTATAATCAACCCTAGACAGACTTCACAGATGAATACCAAAAGAAGAAATCAAGCTAAGGCTCATTCAGAGAGCAAAACAAACACTAATAAGGAAAAAAAATTGAATTGCCTGAGCAATTCACTTACCAATTCTCCTGAATTTATTTATGGAAGTGATTAATTACTTTTGTTAAATCAATGAAAACCCATCAGGTTGTGTGTGTGTGCATGTGTGTGGCAGAGTAAAATATAACTATGTATTCTCTCTTGGTCAGAATTCAAATGCCACTATTCTTGCCACTTCTCTCTCAGCATGCCCATAGCATATCAGTGTACATCCATGCAGATCGGCAATCCCCAGTGAAGTAGAAAGAGCCCAAATCTGCACAGTTTAAATTCCTGTTCAATAACTGAATGAACTTACTGTCTGCAGCTGTTATCTCTTTTCCTTTAATTGGTGAAATCATTTTTTCTTTGAATTGTCATGTGCACAGACAAGAGAGGGGTCTACTAATGAAGATATGTCATCCCAAGAGGAAAACAATGTCAGCTGAATATAGGGTTGCCTGGTAAAATATAAGATGCCCAGTTATATTTGAATTTTAGATAAACAATAAATAATTTGCTAATGTAAATGTCCCAAATATTTCATGGGATATAATTATAGTAACAGTTAGTTGTTCATTCTGCTTATCATTATTTCTTCATTAGTTATAATTTTTCTGTATGTTTTTAAATAGATATTCTTAAGCTAAGTAAGAATGTTTCCCTTTATTACTAGGCCCCAATGAGTTGTACCATGAATATTAGTACATATGTGTTTTTCTCCCAAATAGAGTGTGAATTGCTAACTAAATACTTAAGTATGTTATTACCACAAGCTGGAATCTGTCTTTTTGGCTCTTCTGAAATAAAAAAATATTTAATGAATAATAATTTGAGAGGTACCTAGGACACATGCATTTCTCAGTCTGGCCCTTACCTCTACTTTTTCTGCTTCATCTTTCTCTCCTTGCATGCCTTTTCTCAGCTTCTTCCTATAGTTGATAAATGTTAACCACTCTACAGCTCTTCAGTTCATAGACACAGCAGAGTCTGTATAGCTCTGTCATGGGCAGGTTTATGTGTCAACTTGGCCAAGTGGTGGTACCTGTTTGTCTGGTTGGGCAAGTGCTGGCCTGTCTGTTGTGATGAGGACATTTCATAGAATTAAATCATGATCACATCAGCTGCATCCACAGCTGATTCCATTTGTAATCAGCCAAGGGGAGTGTCTTCTGCAATGAGTGATGCTTAATCTAATCACCGGAAGCCTTTTCAGGAGGATTCAGAAGAGACAGGCTCTCTTCCTGCTTCGCCAGCGAGCCTCTTCTGTGGAGTTCATTCAGACCCTCCATCAGAATCGTCAGCTTCACAAGCCTACCCTGTGGATTTTGGACTCTGTGCTGAGACACTTTTATAAATTTTACATTTACAAGTGTTTCCTGTTGATTCTGTTTCTCTGGAGAACCCTAACTAATACAACTTGGTACCAGGAGTGGTTCTTAAGAAACAGAATCTTAAAAATGGGTTTTTATGAATGGTTTTCTACTCTGACTGGACTCAAAGGCAGTCAGATTATGGGACTCTGATTCCCATAATCAGAATGACACTCCCAATCCATGGAGTGAGTTGGCAAAAGAGATAGTCAAAATATCACCATTCGATTCTTCTAATGCTTGGCTTGTACGAAGCCAGGCTCTGGGGGATAATGTTTTTGACACATTTATGGAGTTTAGTGGAAATAAGAGGTATAGGGATGTTGGCTGGTTGTTGTCAGATACACTGGCTACATTAAGGAGTGAAAGGGATGGGCTTAAAACTTCAAATGAGAAGCTTAAACACCATCTGACAGATGTAGACGTTTCAATGAGTATACTGAAGGAAAATCTTATTTCCTGTAGCCGTAGACTTGAGATCTCTGAAAATCAGACTCAGAATTTTATTGTTAGAGTAGCAACTTTACAACGTATACTGAAATCTCAGTGTTGCATGGTGTCTGCCATTAAAGTGAGGGCATTGATTGGAAAGGAGTGGGACCCTGAAAAATGGATGGTGACATATGATGTTGGGGGTGAGATTGAAACCCTAGGTCATGCTGAGTATTCTCTAGATAACCCTATAATAGTCTGCCCTGAGGACAGAGCTGTCCCACCTCCAGCCCACCTTAAGGAGTTGGCTACCCAACCTCCTCCTGAAGGGATTAGCCCTAGAGTGATTAATCCTGTTTCACCAGATGAAATTGCAAATGAAGACCTGAAACAAATGGCTTGGAAGATATTTCTAATTCTTTTCATGAACCACCCTGACTACCCATCATTTTGTCCAGACCTATAACTAGACTAAAGTCCCAAAAGGCCCCTTAAGGTGAGGTACAAAGTATCACAAAGGAGGAGGTACATTGCACTCCAAAAGAACTGTGTTAGTTTTCCAACTTATATATGCAGAAATCAGGGGAATGTGTGTGGCAACGGATTTTAAGCATGTGGGATAGTGGTGGGAGGAATATAAGGCTGGATCAAGCTGAATTTATTGATATGGGACCACTAAGCAGAGATTCTGCATTCAGTATTATAGCTGGAGGTGTTAGAAAAAGTATTAACAATTTGTTTGGATGGTTGGTTGAAACATGGATTAAAAGGTGGCCGACATTACCTGAGGTTGAAATGCCGGAACTGCCCTGGTATAATGTAGATGAGGGGATCCAGAGGCTTAGAGAGATTGGAATGTTAGAGTGGATTTGTTATGCAAAGCCTGCTCTTACACCCCAGGAATGTCCAGAGGATGCACCTTTTACCAGAACAGTGAGAAATAAATTTGTGAGATTAGTGCCATCATCCCTGAAGATCTCTGTAGTTGCACTTCACTGTAGGTCAGATATTACTGTAGGAACTGCTATCACTGAGCTGGAGTCCTTAAACACAATGGGGATGACTGGATCCCAAGTTGGCAGAAGCCAGGTGGCAGAAATTAATCACCAAAGACAGGGTAGATGTGGCTATTATAATAGACAGCAAACTCAAAGCAGGAGTCAAAATTATATGACTCACAGAGATTTGTGGCATTGGCTAGTAAATCATGGGGTACCTAGAAATACAATAGATAGTCAGTCTACTAAATTCTTGTTCAAGCTGTATGAACAAAAGAGTTCTAGGTCAAGTGAATCGAAGTCTAACCTGAATTACAAAAAAACAGAGTCACAACCCCTTAATCAATTTCCAGGCTTGAGACAGTTTACAGACCCAGAGCCCCCTGAATGAAGGGGAGGCCAGGTCCATTTGGGGGAGAACCCTGTTACACTGCCACAAATTTATACTGTTAATCTTCCTCGAAGCCTTCCCCAAGGAGACTGATGGCCTTTTACCAGGATAACTGTGCATTGGGGAAAAGGAAATTATCTGATATTTGGGGGATTATTAGATACTGGTTCAGAAGTGACATTAAATCCAGGGGACCCAAAACGTCATTCTGGTCTACCAGTCATAGTGGGGGCTTATGGAGCCCAGGTGAGCAATGGAGTTTTAGCTCAGGTCCATCTCACAGTGGGTCCAGTGGGCCCCCCGACCCATTCTATAGTTATTTCCCCAGTTCCAGAATATATAGTTGTGATACACATACTGAGCAACAGGCAGAATCCCCACATTGGCTCTCTAACTCATACAGTGAAGGCTATTATGGTGGGAAAGGCCAAGTGGAAGCCACTAGAACTGCCCTTACCTAGCAAAATAATAAATCAGAAGCAATACCAGGTTCCTGGAGGGATTGCAGAGATTACTGCCACTCTTAAGGACTTGAAGGATGCAGAGTTGGTGATTCTCACCACATCCCCTTTCAGCTCTCCTATTTGGCCTGTGCAGAAAACAGATGGGTCTTGGAGGATGACAGTGAATTATTGTAAGCTCAACCAGGTGGTAACTCCAATTGCAGCTGCTGTTCCAGATGTGGTATCATTGTTTGAGCAAATCAATATATCCTCTGATACCTGTATGCAGCTATTCATCTGGCAGATGCTTTTTTCTCAATAGCTATTAGTAAGGACCACCAGAAACAATTTGTTTTTGCTGGCAAGGTCAGCAATATACTTTCCCTGTCTTACCTCAGAAGTATATCAACTCTCCAGCCCTATGTCATAATCTTGCCTGTGGGGACCTTGATCATTTCTCCCTCCCACAAGACATCACACTAGACCATTATGTTGATGATATCATGTTGATTGAACCTAGTGAGCAAGAAGCAGCAACTACTCTAGACTTACTGGTAATGCATTTGCATGTCAGAGGATTGGAGATAAATCCAACAAAAATGCAGGCACCTCCCACCACAGTGAAATGTCTAGGTGTCTAGTGGTGTGGGGCATGTCAAGATATCCCTTCTAAGGTGAAGGATAAGTTGCTGCATCTGGCCCCTCCTATGACCAAAAAAGAGACATAATGCTTAGTTGGTCTCTTTGGATTTTGGTGACAACATATTCCTTATTTGGGTGTGCTACTGTGGCCCATTTATTGAGTGACCAGAAAAGCTGCTAATTTTGAGTGGAGACCTGAGCAAGAGGAGGCTCTGTGACAGGTCCAGACTGCTGTACAAGCTGCTCTGCCACTTGGGCCATATGATCCAGCAGATCCACTGGTCCTGAAAGTGTCAGTAGCAAATAGAGATGCTGTTTGGAGCCTCTGGTAGGCCCCTATAGGAGAATCACAATGCAGACCCTTAGGATTTTGGAGCAAAGCCCTATTATCTGCTGCAGATAACTACTCTCCTTTTGAGAAACAACTTTGCCCTGCTACTAGGCGTTTGTAGTGACTGAATACTTAACCATGGGCCAGCAAGTTACCATGAGACCTGAGTTGCCTATGAGCTGGCTGTTGTCTGACCCACCAAACCATAAAGTTGAGTGTGTGCAGCAGCACTCTATTGTAAAATGGAAATGGTATATACGAGATAGAGCCAGAGCAAGTCCTGAAGGCGCAAATAAGTTATACGAGGAAGTGGCCCAAATGCCCATCATCTCCACTCCTGCCACATTACCTTCTCTTTCCCAAACTAGAGCTATGGCCTCTTGGGGAGTTCCTTACATTGAATTCACTGAGGAAGAGAAAACTTGGGCCTGGTTTACAGATGGTTCAGTACGATATACTGGTACCACCCGAAAGTGGACAGCTGCAGCACTACAACCCCTTTCTGTGGTGTCCTTGAAGGACAGTGGTCAGGGGGAAACCTCCCAGTGGACAGAACTTTAAGCAATGCACCTGGTTGTTCATTCTGCTTGGAGGGAGAACTGGCCAGAGGTGTGTTTGTATACTGACTCGTGGGCTGTTGCTAATGGTTTGGCTGGATGGTCAGGGACTTGGAAAAACCATAATTGGAAAATTGGTGACAAAGAGGTCTGGGGAAGAAGTATGTGGATAGATCTTTCTGAGTGGGCTACAAACATGAACATATTTATGTCCCATGTAAATGTGTACCAGAGGGTGACTTCAGCAGAGGAAGGCTTTACTAATCAGGTGGATAAGATGACCCATTCTGTGGATACCAGTCAGCCTCTTTCCCCAGCAACTCCTGTCATTGCCCAATGGGTTCATGAACAAAGTGGTCATGGTGGTAGAGAGGGAGGTTATGCATGGGCTCAGCAACATGGCCTTCCACTCACCAAGACTGACTTGGCTACAGCCACTGCTGAGTGCCCAATCTGCCAGCAGCAGAGACCCACACTCAGCCCCTGATATGGCACCATTCCCTGAGGTGATCAGCCAGCTATATGGTGGCAGGTTGATTACACTGGACCACTCCCTTCATGGAAGGGGCAGCAATTTGTTCTAACTGGAATAGACACACACTCTGGATATGGGTTTCCTTTCCCTGTATGCAATGCTTCTGCCAAAACTATCATCCCACATGCTTACAGAATGCCTTATCCATTGTCATGGTATTCCACACAGTATTGCTTCTAATCAAGGAACACACTTCACAGCAAATGAAGTGTGGGAATGGGCCCATGCTCATGAAATTCTCTGGTCTTACCGTGTTCCCCATCATCCAGAAGCAGCTGGATTGATAGAACAGTGGAATGGCCTTTAGAAAACTCAATTACAGTGCCAAGTAGGTGGCAATACCTTGAAGGGCTGGGGTAATGTTCTCCAGGAAGCTGTATGTGCTCTGAATCAGCATCCGCTGTATGGTGCTGTTTCTCCCATAGCCAGGATCCATGGGTCCAGGAACCAAGGGGTGGAAATGGGAGTGGTACCACTCACTGTTACCCCTAATGATCCACTAGGAAAATTTTTGCTTCCTGTCCCTGCGGCCCTGAGCTCTGCTGGTCTATAGGTTTTAGTTCCAAAATGGGGAATGTTTCCACCAGGAGAAACAACAATGATTCCACTGAACTAGAAGTTAAGACTTTTATATTTTATATTAAGAATTTTATATTTGCGAGTGTTCCCTGTTGATTCTGTTTCTCTAGAGAACCCTAACTAATACAGGGTTTATACCAGCAATGCAAGGATGGTTCAGCACAAGAAAATCAATTAATGTAAAACAGCGCATTAACAAATCAAAAGGGAAAAATCACATGATCATCTCAATTGAAACTGAAAAATATTTGACAAAATTCAGTATCCTTTTCTGAAAAAAATATTTCAGAAGGTAGCCATTAAAGGTAATGTCCTCAAGATGATAAAAAGCATATATGAAAAGCCCAAAGTCAACATTTTACTCAATGGTGAGAGTCTGAAAGCCTTCCCCCTAAGATCAGAAATGAGACTGAGGCCCTCTGTCATCACTATTATTCAATATTGTACTAAAAGTGCTAGTTAAAGCAATCAGGCTGGAAAAAGAAATAAAAGGCATCCAAATTGGAAAGGAAGAAGTTAAACTTTCATAATTTGCAGATGAATTGGTACTGTACTTGGAAAACCCTGAGAAATCTAAAACAAAGTTACTTGAGCTAATTAACAAATTCAGCAAGGTTGTGGGATATAAAATCAATGTACAAAAATCAGTAATGCTTCTAAACACAAGCAATGACCTAACTGAGGAGTCAATTAAAGAAAACATTCCATTCAAAATAACAACTAAAGGAATCAAGTATCTAGGAATGAACCTAACTAAGGATGTAAAGGACTTGTACACAGACAACCACATAATATTGCTAAAAGAAATCAAACAAGATCTAAATAGATAGAAAGACATTCCCTGCCCATGGATAGGAAGGTTAAATGTAGTTAAGATGTCAATTCTACCCAAATTGATCTAGAAATTCAATGTAGTACCAATAAAAATTCCAACAACCTACTTTGAAGATTTGGAAAAGCGAGGCATCAAATTCATCTGAAAGCATATCTAGGGAACCTGGATATACACAGAAGCTAGAGATCAGTGAACAGTTATCATATTAAAGGTGAGCATGATTGAAAGGGGTTATATCCCAATATAAATAAGTTATTGCATGAACTACTGAAAAGGTATGAACCTTGTACTTAGAGTGTATAAATTCGGGATACTGGAGGGAAACTGCCATTGCATATTATGGGCTATGTTTAACAGGAAAGAATTAACAGTTCCACAGCAATACCAGGGGTAAATACTTGATGGAGGGACAAGAGTTTAGGGGGAGGCTTGCATTTTCTATTTGGTGAATGTGTGTTTATTGATTATCTTTTTCTTGGGAACAATGAAATTATCTAAAATTGAAAGTGTTGATGGACTATTGACTTTGGATACTATACATAGTGCCCAGTGAATGGAGGTGGCTCAAGGATGCACTGGCTGAGAAGTGGATTGGTGAAAGATAGTGTCTACATATGACTGAATATTGTACTGCTACAAAAAAGAATGAAGTTGTGAGGCATGCAACATTGTAAATGAATCTGTGGGACATTTGGTGAGGCAAAATAAACCAGAAACAAAAGACCAAATATTGTATGGCTCATTTAGAAAATATTTAGAAGAAAATTGTGGCCTAGATTTGAAGCTCTTATAGCAGTCACATTTAGTTTGGAGCAGTAATTGTTATTTCTGGATTTTGAGGGGCTGCACTATATATGTATAACCTCATATTTAGAGTTCAAAATGAAGCTGATCAGGCCAGGATTACGGTAATTCAGAATAGTATTATCTGTATTTTAGAACTTCACCTACCATATGAGACCAAAGTAAGAAAGGTTTATTTTTTCTGGAACCTTAACTTTCTGTTGCACATATTCTACCTGAAATTGTATGGATAGATCATTTAAACAACCCAAACAAAGCAAGTCCAGATTAAGAATGAACGCCTTTAGGGCCACGGTGGCTCAGCAGGCAAGAATGCTTGCCTGCCATGCCAAAGGACCTGGGTTCGATTCCCAGTGCCTGCCCATGTAAAAAAAAAAAAAAAAAAATGAACACCTTTACATGTACAGATTAATGTAATGCCTGGATACATCCCAGACTATATTAAGCAGATAATCAAAAAGTATTGGCAAAGTCCCTTGAGGAATGGGAGAAAAAAATATGAAACTATTAAACTTTACCACTGGGGAAAGCCCTGATACTGTGTCAAACTTTAGGGACAACCAAATCAATAGGCCAAACCTTGATGTTGAGGCTTGCTCTTCTGATGTTTATTTATATAGTGGAGAAGCTTAGCCTACCTATAGGAATGCATGAGTTACTTCCAAAGAACCCTTTCGTCACTCAGATGTGGCTTCCCTCTCTCTAAGTCCAACTCTGCAAGTGAAGTCATTACTCTCCCCCTTATGTGGGACATGACATCCAGGGGTGAAAGTTTCCCTGGTGATGAGGGAGATGACTCCCAGGGATGAACCTGCCCTGGCATCGTGGGAACAACAATTCCATCCTGATAAAAGGGGGAAGTCGTGTAATAAACAACGTATCAGTGGCTAAGAGAGATCAATTAGAGTCAAGAGGCTACTCTGGAGGCTACTCATATGCAAGTTCATTAGACATTGCTACATATCATAGTTTGCCAAACCCCAACAAAAATCATTCCTGTCAACCCTAAAGAACATCTGTGGTGTTATATGAGCTTCTACAAAGTTCTATGCACTAGGATTACTTTACAGAAAACTACAACCTTCAGATAGGTTCCTGGACCAGATAAGTCCTGAAATGCAGAGGGGCCAGCCTCTCCAGAACAGCAACTAGTTCCATCTCCCCATCCCATATTTTCAACAGCCCCTTCAACATGAATAAGTTAAACTGGGCATAGTCCAAATATCCCTACAGAGTAGGAGAAACATCAAAGGAGATGGTGGAGTTGTACAGAGAAGGTCGAGGTTTTTGTTAATGAGTATGATTGCTGAATCATTATATTGATATTTCTTTTAATCTCCACTTGGAGCAGTTAGTAGATTGTACTTCTAGCAGTACAATCTAGAATTGTAGAATTGTAACCTGTACCAAACTCTGAAATCTGTTCTACAACTAATTATTGCAGTGTGCTTTGAAATTTATTGCTTTTTTGTATAATTTTTTTGATAAAAAAATAAAAAAGGTCAATTGTTTTGATAAATACACATGCTATACGATGGTATTGTGAACCATTGATTGTACACTTTGAATGATTATATGACATGTGAATATATAGTATCAATCAATAAAATTAAATAAAAATAAGCAAGCACATATCTCATAAAAGACTTATATCTAGGATATGTAAGGAACTATCAAAACTCAACATCAAAAAAGAAAAAACAATGCAAATTGACAAAGGCAAAATACCTGCACAAACATTTCACTGAAGAGGATATGCAGATGGCAACTAAGCACATGATAAGATGTTCAACATCACCAGTTACCAGGGAAAAGCAAATTAAAACCATGATGATCTCATTGTACACACTTGTTAATGGCTAAAATTAAAAAATAGTAATACCAAAAAAATTGAGAGAGATTAAGACATTCCCAGATACACAAGGGTTGAGGGTGTTCATCACCATTAAGCCAGCACTACAGGAGATGCTAAAGAGAGCTCTGAAGGTTGAAAGGAAAAACGAACAATAGATAGCAGATTGATGCTTCATGCTTAAATAAAGATCTCTGGTGAGGGTATAAACATGGATAAATATAAAAGCCTGTACTATTCTGTTTTTGGTGTAGTGCTACCTTTTACTTCCTACAGGATCTAAAAGGAAAATGCATAAAATGTAATTATAGATCATTGGTTTTGGTCTCATATAACCATGTAATTTGTGACAAAAACAAATAAAGTTGGAGTACAGAGGGATATAAGAACATAGTTTGTGCATACCATGAAATTAAATTGGTGTCAAAGCAAATGAGGTTATTATAGATTTGGGATGTTAAGATTAAGCCACATGGTAACTACAGAGGAAACATTAAAGAATTTGCAAGCTCATATTGACAGAAGTTAGAGTAGAGGTTGCCAGGAGCACAAGGCAGGTTTCTGTTTGGGCAGATGGGAAATTTTGGTAATGGAATGTGGTAACAGTACCATAATATTGTGAATGTGATTAGTCCCATTGAATACTATGCTTGGGAGTGGTTGTGAAGGGCAAGTTTATGTTGTAGATATGTTCCCACAATTAACAACAACAAAAAAAAAGTGCTACTAAAGAGGCAATGACAATTAAAAGCAGTACACAATCCTGGATGGGAGAAAAAAGGCTCAAAAGGACATTATTGGGAATAAATTGGAATATAAACAATAAGCTTTACATCAATGTTAAATTTCTTGAACTTAAGGTGTTACAGAAGTGAATGTGCTTGTTCTTAGGTAATGTACATGGCAGCACTAAGTGTTCAAAGACTATATTATATCCAACCTACATTCAAGTGTTCAGAAAATAGATAGTTAGATATGGTAACTGTGACAAAATGGTAAAATTGGTTGATCTTGGGGTTAGGGCTATGTTAGAGTTGTCTATATGCAGATCGTATTATTTTTTAAACTGTCCTGTAAGTGTGAGACTATCTTTAAATAAAAAGTCAAAATATCATCATTTGAGGAAGAAAATAAAGTCACCTTTCAATGTTGACTTTCAAATTTGAGCCAAAACTGTGTCTTGCCAACATAATGGCAAATTTCTAGATTTTTTCCAGATTTGAGTGGGTGATAGGATAGCAAATAATCACATGAGTAATAGAATTAAAAAATATAACATATCTGGGTAACATAAAGATCTGAAAAATATTACGTCATTGCAGTCATTGATTTACTCAATGGGCATCCAGAAAGTCTACAATATAAATGAAAAATCATGCTACAACATGGGTGAAACTTGAAGACATCATGTTGAATGAAATAACACAGGGACAAATACTGTATGATCTCACTTATATGTTATAAGCAGAATAAGCATATTCACGAAGTCAGAAACAAGAAAACAGGTTACAAGGAACGAAGTGAGGGAGGGTAATGAGGCTTAATGTTTAATCGTTAATAGAATTTCTTTTTGGAGTGATGGAAATGTTTCAGCCATGTATGATGGGGATGGAAATACAGCTTTGTGTATGTGATTAACAACACTAACTGTATTTTCAAAAAGGGGAACAAAATAAACTTTAGGTTCTACATTAGTTACCACTCAAACACCCACAAAAATCCATAGAACTGTACAAAAATGATTGAACTAAATCTAGTAGCATAATTAGATTGAACTAAATCTAGTAGCATAATTACAATAATATTGTTTTGTGAGTTGTAACAAAGGTTACCACATTAATGCAAAATTTAATAGGGAAAACTGCACGTGTTGGGGGGTATATGGGAAAGTAGTACTTCCTGCATGATGTCACTGTAAACCTACAACTGCACTAAAAAAAATTTGTTAAAAATTAAAAAATAAACATCTAAGGTCATATATAGCGGCAGATCCTAGGAGGAAAGAATTTGAGTGCATCTAGGAGATAATGCTTGATGAGAGACTGAAAGAACAAGATGGGTGATGACAAGCAAAACACAAGACTGCCAGAAACCTAGGGATAGTCAGAGAGATTAGATTGCAGCCTGTTAAAGGAATCTCCTTTCTCCTACAGATGACATCAGAGTACTTCAGCATAAAGTATAGGTTAGAAAGAAGAGACTACCTGTTCTAGACCAAAGGAAACAAGATTTGAGCCAATTATATCAAAGAGCAAATATGATGCATAACATCCAAAGTTTCTGAGGGACAAAATATATATATATATAGACACATACACTTTATTCTTTTATATAGTAGGCTAATGCTAGCACCGAGGAAATAATTGTCCTGTATTTCCCAGAACATGAAGATACATGTATCCATTAAGAGAGAGAAGCCAACAAAAGACAATGAAATTTCTAAAACCTGTAAAGAGAGAACATAGACGCAAAGCCACTCAAGGGGCTACAATTGCTGGTTAGATGAAAGGGTTTCATAGACCGAGTAATTGTCAGTGTCTATATGCAGTCTAACTACTTAATGCATAATATCAGTATAATATTTTATTTCATACTAATTAAACTTCTTAATAGGGTTTGTTGTAAGAGTGCTTGTCTAGTATTTCAGTTGTTGCTAGAAAGTGCTGGGAGAGAGGAAATATGCCTCTTGGCAAAATTCCATGAGACTAATTATCCAAGGAAATTCATGCTACAAATGCAACTAATTTAGGTGTTATCTGCATAGGTGAAAATAAAACTGTTAATTAGCTTTTGTTCAATTTTCATTCAAAAGCTACTGCAGCCCAAGGTTGTGAGTGAGGTGGATTTTCCTTAAGCAGATACTTTTATTTACATTTAAAGCAAGAATATACCACCCAAGAGGTCAGCAGAAAAGGAACACTGGTTTTCAGACAAACGGTGCTGCGTAAAGTACTTAAGACTTGTCTATACCCTGTCAATTCAGAGTCTCCTTCCTCCCAGGCACACTCCCTTTCCTTAAATTCTCCCTGCAAAAAATAAGAATCCCTTTGTCCATGGCTGTGGCTGCAATGGCCTTCTGCTTAGGAAAGGTACACGGTAGTATAAATGTTCAAGGAGTATGTTACATATATTCCATTGTAGATGGAACATATGGGTTCAGCCGCAGACACAGCTGGGAAGTTGATGGTTGTTTCTTAGTGCCCTACCTGACTCATATCTTTTGTGCCTATACAATGCCTTTTCCTTGCACTGCCTGCACAGGGTCCTCCCCAGCAGTGCTTTCTTTAGCTATTATACAAAAGAAATAATAGATATCTTGGCTATTTAACATATCAGACACTCTAAAATACATAATTTTATTTAATCATTGGGAGAAATTTTGTACTATATTTTCATGCTATTTCTAAGTGAAGAAACTAAAGATGAGAGATATAAAAGAACTTACTAAAAGTCAGAGATCTGTAAAGGAGCAGATGTTAGTCTTGAGCTCAGGTCTTTTGATTCAAGGTTAGATTCTGGCTTTGGCAACAGACACATCTAAGTGTGAATATCAGCTCTACCACCTGACAAAGTGTTGTTTCCGCAACAATAATGAAGGCACTCAAGTAGTAAATGATGATATCTACATCGCATTGATGTTGGAATGATTAAATTAACTGTTTTATGTGTAGTACTTGATGAATAGTAAATATGCAACACATGTAAACTTTTTTATAATTACAACTTGACAGTATTTTATCTTCTCCCTTTCCTTTATTAAATCCTACTTTATTCTACGCAATCGTCAAGATTATTAAGACAAAGAGATAGTCCTCAAGAGGTACACAGACCCTGGGGATGTAACCATGAAAGAAAAATGTTCACAAATCTGCATGCTACAGTGGAGTGAGATATGTACAAAGCATGGTGGAGGCTAAGTGAATATCAGTGCTCAAATCCTTTTTGGAGAAGCAGGTTGATTAAAGGGGGCTTTAAAAAGGAAACTTGATGTTCACTGAAAATTGGAGAGAAGTAATGTATGCCTAGCAGAGTGTGCAGCATGTTAAAAAGTTACATCATCTCTAAGGGACTATTTATTAATTTATTCAATAAATATAGAAAGTCCACTCTGTGACAGTATCACAGAAAGGAAACTGACAAAATCCTTGATCTCATGGTTTAATCTAACAACTTAAAACAGATCATCATAAGAAAAATACACAAAATAGGTTAAAGATAAGTTCATTTTTTGGGATATAGAAGGCCATAAATTTGGGAGGATTGCTAGGGTAAGTCAAAGCTTTGATATGGTGCCTAGGGAAGACCTTATTGAAGAGGTAACTTTTGAATAAAGCCATATGGATATCTGAAGGAGAAGCTTTACAGACAGAGGGATCTGAAAGTGCAAAGGCCCTGAGGCAGGAGTGAGTCCAGCAAGTTGAAGGAGCAGAAATAGGAGATGTGGTTATAAATAATATAGAGCAAATATCTGATCAAATAGAGTATTGGGTCATGCAATGGAATTTAGCCTTCAAGCAGAGGGTTGATATCATCTGGATTATATATTAACGGGACTTCACTGGCTGGTGTTTGAGAAAAGACTGAAGGTGGGTAAGGGTTTGAGGATGGTGAGGGTCCATGGGTAGAAACAAAGAAAACAGCAGAAAAGGCTGGTAATCCAGGGGAGAGATATCAGTGGGTTTGGCTAGGAGCGTGGCAGTGGGGATATTAAAAAGAGGATGCATGCAGGCTGTGAGACAAAGAGTTGAGAATGATACCAGGGTCTTGGGCTGAGGAATTGGAACAACAGAGAGACTATTAGGTGAGAAGGGAAGAATTTAAGGGAAACAGGTTTGAATGTGGAGTTGGGGATATCAAGAGCTCAATTTTAGACATGCTAATTATTTTACAGATATATCAAGGTATAATCAACATACAATAAAATGTTAAATATTTAAGTATAAAATTTGATGTCCGTGTGTTTATGTATACACCCAGGAAACCATCAACATAATGGGTATAATTGGCACCTCCAAAGGTTTCTGTGGACTCTTTAGTAAGCCTTGCTTACCTCACTTTCCTCTACTCCTCTTGACATCTCTAGGCAACCTCTGATGTGCTTTCTGTTAATAAATACTAATTTTCATTTTCCAGAATTTTATGCAACTGAACTAATATAGAATATGCTATTTTTGTCTGGCTCCTTTCACTCAGCATAATTAGTTGGAAATTAATTCATGTTGCTTCTTTTTGTTGCTAAGTAGTATTCCATTTTATAGAAATACCACAATTTGTTTATCCATTCATAAGTAAAACTGGTATGAACAGTCATCTTTATAGATATTTGAGTGGATATATGTTTTCTTTTTTTCTGACTAAACATTTGGGAGTGGAATGGGTGGAAACTGCTGAACTGTAATACCAAGATGTTATACCATTTTATATCCCCACATTATAAGAAAATTTCAGTTGTTCCACTTGCCAACACGTAGTACAGTCAGGCTTTACTCATTCTAGTGGTGTATAGTGCTATCTCACTGTGATTAATTAATGTGATATTGTTCATTTTCTGTTTGCTTTTTGGCCATCTATATGTTTCTTTTCTGAAGTGTCTGTTAAAATATTGCCATTTTTATTAGCTGTTTTTATATTACTGATGTATGATAATTATACATTAAATCTAGAAACTTGTTCTCTGTTGCTTATTTGCTTTGCAGGAGTTTGATGAGTTGAAGAAATAACAGGAAGGCCACTAAAGCTAGAAGAAAGTGTAAAGAAGATAAGCCTGTGACATATCTTTTAATTTTTGTAAGAGTATCTTTTGAACAACAAAAGTTTTTATTTTGGATGAGGTCTGATTTAGTGAGTTCTTTTACGTTTGGAATTTGTGCTTTTTGTGCTCCAATTAAATATTTGTTCTTATATTCAAAGTCACTAGCATTTGTTTCTGTTTTCTTACAGAAGCTTTGTGATTATTTTAGTTCTTAGATTTAAATCTATAATCCAACCCATGTCAATTATTATATGTAATGTGAGATAAGGGTTAGGGGTGACTAATTTATTGCATATATTATGCAATTGTTGCAATACTATTTGGTCAAATTATTATTCTTTCCCTATTGAATTTTCTTTGTATCTGCAGCAAAAATCTGTCAATCATATATCTGTGAGCATATTTCCATGCTGTCTATTCTGTTCCACTGATCTATTTGCCTATCTTTACCAAACAGTGTAGATAACTGGAAGTTTATTATAAGTCTTGAAATCAGGTGGGATAGACCTCCAGATTTTTTTCTTTTTCAGTTTGCTTTGCTTATTCCATGTCTTTGCATTGACATTTGACTTTTAGAACTATGTTGTCAGTAACATCATTTGGGTTAATTGTTTGATATTGTTGACCAAGATATTTATTTTTAATTATTACTGATTTGCTACATGATTATTTTATCAGTACTGTAAGAGGAGTTTTCAAACCTGACTGACTGTATTTGTAAATTTGTCTGTTTCTCTTTTCAGTTCTATTAGTTTTACTTTGTGTATTTTGAAACACTGTTATTAGTTGTATGCCCACTTAGGATTGTTCTTTTCTCTTGATTAACTGGACCCTTTATCAATATGGAAAGACCTTTTTCATCACTGGTAACAATGTTTGCCCTAAAATCCTCTTTGTCTGATATAAGCCACTCAGAATTCTTTTGTTTCATGTTAACACAGTATATTTTTCCCCATCTTTTCACTTTTAATTTATTTGTGTCTCTGTATTAAAGTGAATTTCTTATAAGCAGCATATGTTTTGTTTTCCTTGTTTTATCCAATTTGGCAATCTCTGTTTTTTTTCTAAGATTTTTTAACTGTTTATATTTAATGTGATTATTTATATGGCTGTGTTTAAGTCTATCACTTTACTATTTGTTTTACACTTTTCCCAGCTCCTCTTTTTTTTTTTATTCTTTCTACCTTCTATTTTGTCCTTTATTGGCTTGTTATATAACTCTTTTTCTGTGTTTGCTTTAGAGATTATAATAGACAAGTTATACTTTCAAGTAATATTATACCACATCTCATATTGTATAAACATCCCACGGCAGTATACTTCTTCTTATCTTTTTTTGACATTTTTGTGATATTTGTCATACATTTTATTTCTATTAAATTATTAACCATATAATGCTTGCTATTTATTTTTGTTTTAGATTATCATTTATGTTTTAAAGTAAAAAAAGGGAGAAAAGCCTTTTTACCTTAATTAAATGGTTATCATTTATGATGTCTTTCATTTCTTTGTGTAAATTTGGATTTCTGTCTAATATCAATTTTCTTCTGCCTGAAGAATTTTCTTTAAAATTTCCTATATACCAGGTCTGCTGTTGATGTATTTTAAAGATACATTTAGGTCTAAAAATGTCTTAATGTTACCATTATTTTTTACAGTTAATTTTACTAAATATGGACTTGTAGGTACACAGGTTGTTTTTTTTACCTAGTACTTTATAGAAGTTACTCCACTGTTTTTTCATTTCCATTATTTCCAGTGGGTAGTCTGATGTCCCTTTTATTTTTGTCCCTCTCATAATGCTTTACTTTTACCCTTATTACTGGTTTTAAGAAAGTTTATGCTTGGGATTTATTGAGTTGCTTGAGTCTGTGGGTTTGTAATTTTATCAAATTTGAAAATATTTGGGCCATAATTCTCTCAAATAATTTTTGTGTTCTTTTCCTACCCTCTTTTGGCCTTTTCAATTACAAAGTGATTATGTCACTTGAATTTGTGACACTGCTCACTTATCTTGTTTAATTTATTTTTTCTCCATTTTATTTTGCATATTTCCTTTGCTATGCCTGCAAATTCAATAATATTTTCTTCTGCAAAGCTTACTCTGTTTTTAATGCTACTCAGTGTATTTTTCATCCCAGGCTCTTATAATTTTCATCTCTGGGAGTTCTATTTGGATCTTTATCTCTTCCTTGTCTCTATTTAGCATGCCCAATTTTTTCTCTAGCTTCTTGAACACAGAGAAATATTATAATAACTGCTTAATACAACTGTTTACTAATTCTGTTATCTGGTATTTCTTATATATTTTTATCATTTGTTTTCTCTTTTGAGTTGTAATGTTCTGTTTCTTTTCTTCCTTGATAATTTCTTATTGGGAGAAAGACATGAAAATTCTGGGCTTCCAGAAAGTGAAAACCTAGGATATAGGGCCCCATGTGAGGGTTTAACCAAACACAGAAGCCTAGAATTTTCCAGACCATCAATTTCTGTTTTCTTTGTATCTCAGAGTTCTGTTCTCAACTCATCTCTTTCCTCTCACATTTTACTATAAGCTTCAAGGATCAGCCAGACTGCGTTTTCCACACTTTAGTTTGGAAATTTCTTCTGTTAAATATCCAAGTTCATTACTCTCAAGTTCTGCCTTCCATCCACAAGGATTGCCTTTCTTCCAGTTTGCAACAACTATCTAAAGCCTTATCAGAAGTATCCTGAGAGTCCATATTTCTATCAACAGTCTCTTCAAAACATTCTAGGCCTTCTCTGTCAACCACCTCACAACTCTTCCAGAATATTCCCCTTATCCATTTAAAAAATGATTCCAACATATTTGGTATTTGCAAACGGCAGTACCCCACTTCTCTGGTACCAAAGTCTGTATTATAGTGTTAAGCCGCTGGAATGCAATATACCAGAAATGGAATGACTTTTAAAAGGGGAATTTAATAACTTACAAGTTTACAGTTCTAGTGCCAAGAAAATATCCAAGCTAAGGCACCAACAATAGGTTACATTCTCTTAAGAAAGGCTGATGCCCTCCACAACACCCCAGTCAGCTGAGAAGGTACATGGCTGGCATCTACTGGTTGTTTGTTCCCAGTTCTGTTGCTTCCAGCTTCTGATGCCAGTGGTTTCCTCTCTAAGCATCTGTGGGCATTCACTTAGCCCCTTTGGGACAACTCTGGGTTCTGGGTTGCTTTTCACTTATTGGAAGGCAAAAGGCCATGTCTGCTGGGCTCTGCATCTCCAAATGTATGGGTATCTTGTTGTCGCTGTCAGCTCTGTCACTTCTACTTTCCAAACTTCTGCCTGGCTCTGCTCTTTCTCCCAAATATTTCTTCCTTTAAAGGATTCTGGTCAAGACCCATCCTGAATGGGTGGAGTCACATCACATCTAATTAAAAGATCGCACCCACCATTGGGCATGCCACATCTCTGTGGAGAGAATCTAAAAAAAAATTTCCACCCTACAATATTGAATCAGGATTAAAAGAAACAGCTGCCCCCCCACAAGATTGAACCCAGATTAAAACATGATTTTTCTGGGGTACATAGAACTTTCAAACTGGCGCAGTCGCCTGCTAAATCACAGCAAGAATGAGTATAGATAAAGAAGAGAGGTACAAGGACAGAGTCTTGTGCTACTTCAAAGTTTAGACTTCAATGATATGAAAAGGAACTTGTCAGAGACAGAGAAAAAGGAGCAAGAATATAATCTGAAAACTAAGCATATGAGGTCTTGTTGGAATAATGTGAAGAAAATATTTCAAGGAGGAAAGCAATGTGAAATGGTCTCAGTATTTCAAGTATGATAAATACCAAGAAATGACTTTTATTTAGCAATATGGTGGCAATTGATGATGTTGATAAGAGGAATATATTGGGGCAAAAGCCTGGTTAAACTTGGTTCAAGAGATAAATGAGAGACAACCAGTGTGTACAACTCTTTCAAGAGTCTTTAAAATAAAGAGAAGGAGAAAAAGGAGAGATAGCTAGAGATGGAATGTAGGGTCAAGAGAGTTTGTATTTTCTTAAGATGGCAATAATAATAGCCTGTTTATATGGTGATGATAATTATTCACTGGAGAGACCAAATGTAGTGCTGTTGGGGAGCTGGGGAGATGGAAGAATTACTGAGGCAATACCCTTGAGTAAGTCAGAGTAGATGGGATCTAATACACAAATAGAAGGATGTCTAGGAGCATGCATAGCTTAGCCATACTGCCAATAGAGCATATTTAGCACTGCTGTAGTTTTGAAAATTAGATAGTGGTTTATGGAAGTTTTCTCTTTAATTGCTTCAGTTTTCTCAGTGAATTAGAGTCATCAGGTTTAACCGTAGAGGAGGAGCTGTTGGAAGTTTGAAAACTGGTATGTGAAATATCTCCTCAGGGGAGTGGAAGAGAGAAGGACTAGGAAATTATAACCTGATTGCTTGGGCAACATTTATGTCCCACGTGAGTTTAGTGATCATGAAATTAAAGTGAGGTCAGTTAGATGGCTGTCTGCATACATTCAGCTATGCAGGTACAGACTGAGAGCATATAAGGAGCTGGATTTCACCAGAGTTACAGTTTTGCTGAGCTGGTAAAAGAAAGTGGTAAGGGAGCTGAGGCAGTTAGCAAACTAATGATTATAAAGATTATAAAAATTTCATAGATTTTAATTTGGAAAAAAGTTAAAGAATGAGCAGAATGAGATATAGCTAAGATAATAATACACTACAAACACATATAGTGCATGTGTTCTATATGCTTTAAGTATATTGACGTTCAATTAATAGAAGAATCAATAGATGGAAGAAATAGTTTGGTCAAAAGATTGTTGGAATTGGTATATCAAAGGGAGTGAGTTAAAAAGACAGCAGGTGGCAGTAAGAAAGCCTGTCTGTTAGTCTCTATTTGGTGCTTCTCAAGCTTTAGCTTCAGATTCACTCAGTTTATAAAACCCAGATTTCTGGGTCCCTACCCCAGAGTTTTTGATTCAATAAGTCTAGCAAGTCTAACAAATAATTATGATGCTGCAAGTGTTGGGATCACTCTTTGAGACCCACTGTTCTGTAGCTATTTAAACTCTGAATTTCAATTTAGTGTCACTTGAAAAAGCAAGAAAAAAAGTTCACACTGTGATGCAACTAGTTGAAAACAACTAAAAATGCTAGTTTTTAAATAACTAATTTATATACTAATTATATCTATGTATTTGTGTCTGTATGTGTTTTCCATTAGTCTTGCTATTCTAATCCCATATTACAAATCAATGAAATTTTAGTGGCCGAATTTCAGGTAATTTAAAAATTAAATCTCAGGCCTCATATTCACCCATAGATTAAAAAAGTCATCTCTCTGTACAAATGATTTTAGGGAAATTTTTCTTTGAGCATGAAAAAATATATTTCAACTATTCATTGGTATGCTTTTTCACTCTTATATATTAATTCCTTTATCTTAATTTTCAGTTTCTCTTAAAATGAGAACTTAAAATGTTGCCAGTTATTTGATAACTTACTTCAAATGAGGAGTCTGAGAAAAATAATTAATAAATACTTGCTTAACTAAATTAATCCTCAGAAAAAGAAAGATGCCATGGTTACTCTAAGTGACTGGAAGAGGGGACATGAAGAAAGTGAATAAAAAATAAAAATCTAAGAATAGGCACTAATGTGAACTGGGAAACCTTAGGCTCCTACTCATAATTTTATTAATGGTGCAGTTTCATTGATATGCCATTGAAATCTGCTCCCATTTTACTTAATTAAATCAGAGTATGTCTTATTGAGCTGAGCACATACATAATAAATTGTGGGAAAATTATATATTCAGTTGACAAGTTAAGGTATAGCAAACCATGCCCACCAACTAGTTTTTATAAAGCTTTATTGAAACTATTGAAACACAGCCATATCCATTTGTTTTCATAGTTTCTGTGGCTGCTTTAATGCTACAATGGCAAAGTTGAATATTTGACGGAGCTTATATGGTCTGCAAGGCCTAAAATGTTTTCTATCTGGCCCTTTACAGGAAAAGTTTGCTGTCCCTTGGACAAGATTATGAACAGAATGAATCAGGTGTTGTAGATCCCTATGCTTTTTACATGTCAAAAACTAATCATTCTGGGCGGCTGCCGTGGCTCAGCAGGCAGCGCTCCGACCTGCCGTGCTGGAGGTCTGGAGTTCGATCCCTGGTGCCTCCTGCCCATATGCAAATTAAAAAACATAAACAAAAAAAACCAAAAAACAACAACAACAAAAAACTAATCATTCTTATTCTCATATTGAAATCATTGCAAAATCCAAAAAAGCCAAAAGAAGGACAAAGTATGGGCATCTGATCTGCCTTTACTTACAACTGAATCTCATAACCCGGTTGATAAATTCCCTTGGGACATATACTGTACATGTTATGTGTGTGTTACTTTCTACCACTCCATATAATGCAATTTTATCTTAGTGTATTACAGTTTCTCCTCATAATCTCAGCAATATAATAAGGATTCCCTTCTCTCTCTCTCTCTCTCTCTCTCTCTCTCTCTCTCTCTCTCTCTCTCTCTATTTAAGGCAATGAGATTGGAAAAGTTGGATTCATAAAGTTATGATCTCATCTTTACCTATAGATGTGGCAATGATATTTTTCATTTTTTAAGTTATTTAGTCCAACTTCATTCTCATTGGTAATAAGAGATTGTAGTATGGCAGAAAATGGAATAAATATCAATTGCCTATTATGGGCCAAGCCCTGTATTAGCTAATTTGCAAATCCAATCTAATTTAATGACTGAATTAGCTTGGAAGATCATTTTCTTTATCTGAAGCTACAGCATAAATTAAAATCTTACAATTGAACCAGAAGGATAGGATACAAAGCTCATGATTTCTCCACTAAATCTATTAACATGTTTCATATTAACCTTGAGTTAGGAAAGGATCTCATCTGGGAAGATTCCTAAAGATTCCTGATTTCATTTTCCATGACATCAAAGATCAGGAGATGTCTATATTCCATGATCAAGAATAACACAAAATGCACCTGGATATACCATCCATTCACAGGTATTTGGACCCTGTGATTCAAAGCAAATCAATTATTCATTTGTTTAGTCAGCCGTAAAAATATTTACTGAGTTCCTGCCCTGAGCCAGGCACTGTGCTATATGCTGGGAATTCAGGGATGAATATGACTCACACCATCCATGTCCTCAAGGAGTTTTTGTGTAAAAGGTCTGAGAGTCCTTGCAAAGGCTTGTAGTTCCCTTTTATAACTTAGTCATAAGTTATAAAAACTTTTTAAATGCTTATTTCCAAAGACTTTTTAAAATGCTTATCTCATCTATTTGAAGTAGGTCTTGTTACTTCAACCTTCTAATGGTGTACTGAGCTTCATATGTCACAAAATTAAGTAGCATATCCACAGCTTCCATGCGGTAGAGTTGGGAGGAAAACCAATTTCTGACTTCACTGCTATTGCAAACCCTTTCTTAAATGAATAGAACCCTATAGCCCCATTAAGTAATATATTAGATACTACTCTAAAAGTTATTTCCATAGAAAAGTTTTGTTCCCAAGGGAATTCTCTGTTCTAATCCAAATCCAAATAGCAGAATTCCAGGGTTAGAAAGGATCCTAGGGATTATTTCAGTCTAAATTACTCATTTTACAGATGAAGAGACTGAGCTCTGGGGAAAAAATACTTGTATTATAGCTTTTCGATGAAAGAACCGTTAAGTCTCCTGATTGCAATTCAGCCCTCTTTCCAGTGCCCTGTAAGACTTTTCCTAGCATCAGTATTCTGGCTATTATGTGCTGCCTTTACTGTGCTTAATGGCCTTGTATGATCACCTTTTATACTGTAGTAATCCAAATCCATTTGCCTGGATGAAAAATTTTGTTCTCATCTTTTCTTTTATTCATCAAAATGCCAAAGAAAGCACATACTGAACTATTACATATCCTAAAATGTTATTGCTCACATTTATGTTCTCTTGTTCCAGGAGGGGAAAAAACACTATTAAATTATAACGAATCTGTTTGTAATGTATTCTGCAGTTTTATGATGGCCTGAAATGTGAGCTTGATGATAGGCATCTCCAAATAAACTCACATCATTTCCTCTGTTCTCTGCATATTTGGACAGTAGGCTGATGCCTTTCCTCATCTTTAAATATTATGTGGTCTGTGTTATGCAGCACAATTTGTTTCAAAATCTACAAGGGCACAAGTCAATAATACTGCCTAACAATTTTTAACATGAGATTTGAAAGGTACTGAAGTATGTTGGATGAATTTGCTTTATTACAGCCATAATTTGGTATATGTACATTGTGTATTTATATACATATATGTTTTTATTCTCTTTTTTCGTATCCTTATGACCATTGATAAACATTTCAGAAATACTACCATCATCTACTTTTATTATGCTTCTTAAGGAAAAATGTTAATATTTTTGTTCCAGTAGGAAAATCTTAACCCCAATATCACTCTAGTGGCCAAAATGAACAGGTGTAGACATTCTTGACCAAGATATTCATAAACAGACCTTTTGGACTCAAATCCCAGCTTCATCACTTACAGAATGACTTTGATTAAATAACCTAGCCTTCTTCAGCTCAGTTTCCTCATCTGAAAATGAAGTTAATAATAATCATTTCCTCCTAGGAAATAGTGAAAATTGAATGAGATAACCCACTTGGCTCTGTTCCTGGTACTCAGCAAGCACTTGATATGCATTAGCTCTAAAGGTGATGGTGATGACAGTGTTCATAAGGCAGACAAAGATTATGATTCCACTGCTCAGATTTCCAATTTCCAAATCAATGACAAACTACCCAGAATCAGTTCCATAGTGCATATCAAATGCCCTGCTGTGAGGAACTTTTAGGAAGATTCCCAATGAGCAGCTTCTGTCATGGATTGTGAACCTATCACAATCCAGCCAAGCCAGCATTATTGATAGAGGACCTGAAGAAGCATGATTTGATGCAGTGTATTTGGAAAATCCACATAGGTGTGGATTTGTGCATGTAGAATATTAGTCATATGCAAAAGTGTATATCTTCATCTTTCTATGGACAGGTAAACCAAATGTAAGTGTGTCAAGGAGGAGAGCTATGGAGAGGAAGAATATTAGATAGTGTTCAAGGAAATGGTGGGGTGTGGGGATGGCGAGCTAAAATAAAACTGTACCCAGGAAGTTGTCAAAGTATGAACACTGGAGGTGACTCTGGAATCGAGTTGAGGTTTGAGAATCACAGGAGATTAGAATGAAAAGCAGAAGACTGGAACATGAGCAAGATGTGATCTGATTTAGGACTGGAAAACACTATCTGGTGTGGAGTTCCCAGCTTGTGTTTTAATGAGCTAAGGTAGAAATGACAAGAGATGGGCAGAGTAGGGATTATCAGCCAAAGGCTCTGTAAATTAACAGATGTTCACAAGATCATATAGCTAGTTAGTTGCTGATCCAGTTTTAAAACCAATGTCTGCTCGTTTACAATCCTGAATTTGTTCCTCTTAATCACATGAAAAATGCTGAGCCACACTAAGTAAGGTACTGAAGATCAGAAAGTTACTTCCATAAAGATGCACTACTTTATTGGCATGATAAAGATCTTCAAGATCTGAAGATCCAAGACTCTTTGAACAAATTGCACCAATTAGATTGAAAAGGGTCATTGGATGGGAATTTCAGAAACTATCACTCTCAACTTAAAAGAGACATTAATATGTATGTGCTGTTCGAGAACACATATATGTGAAAGGATCTGTGGATTCCTGTACCTGTCTATATCTTCAATTTCAATTATACAGCCCCCCTTTGACTGTAAATATATCCAATAGTCAGACAAATACGTGCTATACATTCCATTGTGAGTCATAGAGCATCAAGCATCCAGTCAGGACCCTCCAGTGGCCTCTCAACTCATGCTGAGTAACAGTTAATGACTTTAGATGAGGGTTACAATCTCCTTCAGGAGTTGACCCACATTTCCCCTCTGACCTCCCCTTGCTCACTATTCCAACCACCCTGGCCACCTTGACTGCTCCTGCCCTTGGAACTCTGTACTCACTCTTTCTTCTGCTGAACATGTTCTTGTTACTCCCAGATATTTGTTGAGTGACCCTCTCACTTCCTGTATGTCTTCACTCAAAAGCCACCTTCTCAGTGAAGCCTTTCCTTATCTCTCAAACATTCTGATGTCCCCAACAATTCATATACTCTCTCCCTGCTTTATGCTTTTGTTCTTCATACTTAGTCAGATTTAATATACCACATATTTCACTTATCTTACTGTTTGTTTCCTTGCACCAGAATGTAAATTCCATGAAAGCTGTTGTGGTTTTTTTTTTTTTTTGTCTTTTTCTTTCAATGCTAAATCCTTGGTTGCTAGAGAACACTTTAAATTTCTTGAGTAGATAAACAAGCAAACAAATAAACAAATGAAACCTGTTCTTAAAATTATCTTTAAAATCATGCAACTTTCCTGTATAAGGAGAAATACAAAACAAGTAACTTTCAAACTAGATTAAATAGTTGTTGGGTTTGTGTGTGTGTGTGTGTGTGTGTATGGTCTGGGAATTGAACCTGGGTTTCCTGCATGGAAGGAAGTATTCTACTACTGAACCCCCATGTATCCATTAAATAATCTTTTAAAAAGCTCTCTGACATTTAATTCCTTTACCCTGGTTCTTTAGATTTAGCCAATTTAATTTCCACCAGTATCAATGAAAATATTTCTTTCCTACAAAATGCCTAATTCCATGTTTTCCAGAAGGATTTTCACATTCTTACATCCATATCATGATTCCCACTTTATGAAAGTCCATGCTCCCTCCTCTTCTCTATTCCTAATCTTCCTTCCTTGTAAGCCTGGAAAGAAGTTTTCTTCTATCCTAAGAACTCCTCTTCCTTTACTCCAGCTCAGACTGACTTTCCCCTTCTCAGTCATTTCTGGAGCACTTGAGGTATAAGTCACACATTTAATAAACCTCCTCTATTCATCTGAGATATTTCTTCTAACATTGTCTTCTGAAATTTAACATGCTATACATATTCTAAATTACTATTATTTATCCCATGTCTTATTGAAGAAGTCAATAATGTTTTACAGTTGTTTGAAATCTCTTTCCTACTTAATATAGTGTCTTATATATGTTAATGCTCAGATAATGTATGTTGATGGACTTATCCCTTCTGTGGTTGTAGCAATGCAGTGCCTTTTTTTTGAGAGAATATTTAAATACAGTAGGATAGCTACCTTGGCGAAAAGTCACACAGAAGTAATCAGAAGTTACAGCCCCTGCCAATAAACCTGTAACTCAAAAATAAATGTCCAGTCTGTCCTTAATCCCATTCGGGTTTTTATCAAGGATATATGAGGGAAATCCTCCGACAGTGTCATAGGATAGGAAACAAGATATTTTACCATGATGTTACAAAACAAATTTTCATTCATATCCAATTTACGTAGCTAAACTAATTGCAACTTTGAAGTTTCATGAATAGGATGCAAAATTACTGGGCACTGCCTACTCTACTGCTAGTACATCAATCTCTAAAAGGATACTCTAATCCAGAGTCAGGAAGGTATGGAATCTTTCAGAAAGGCACATTCACCCAGCTCGCCCGTAAGAGCTGGGTACTTGTTCTCCTGAGCTGTTTATCTCAGTTTTGCATCATGCTTGGCATTTTGAAAGGCATTTTTCCTCTTAAAATCATTTCTGTTTCTGCAGACTATAAAGCTATATCCTAATATGGCAACAATTGCTGTAAATTGTTGTTATTAACTGAAATCATAGTATTGTGTCTATTGTTCCTACTTCATTTTCAAAAATAAATTGCTCAAAGTGTGGGCTAGTACATAAATATCTCACTGCAAATTAAATGGTTGCCAAAAATATTTGGGGGAAATTGCAGAGAAGAATAAACCAAAACACTGCATATGATTTATCATTGAACCTGCTTAACTCTCTAGCAGTACATAGTAAACAGAGAGAGGAGGAACTCCTCAAGCAGGCTTCTTTGTGTGCACGTGTGCCTGTGTGTGTGTGTGTGTGTGTGTGTATGTGTGTGTGTGTGTTTTCTCCCATGTGTACTCCAGGCCAGTTTGGAAGAGGAGTGTCAGGGTTGGAGTTAATGAATGCTTAAAAGTGGAGTAATTTATTCTAAAGGGGAAAAATTCCATGGTTGTGAATGTGCTCTAGAGCTGAAGAAAAAGAATTGCCATTGACCTTGTTAGTTTAATTAAATGATTCCCAATTAAGATACTAACATAATGTTGGCAGCTAATGACATGCAAACTAATATTGGCTCAAAGTATATACTATAATTTCTGATGATGATTTTGTTTGATGATGATGATGATGACGATGACAATGATGTTTTATTACTGTCTGCTTTTAAGCCATGGATCAAGGGGTAGAGCATTCTAAAATTTATTCATTTGCTATTGCGCAATAGGGAATGCAGTAGGCAACCTCTCACACACATCCATTGTTGAAGGCCATATGTCCACTCAGTGAGGAAGAGAAACATGGAGAAGTAGATAGAGGGGATGTGAACTTAACCTGTCTTCTATTCAATGGCAACAAAAATACCTTCAGTCCCATAAATTAAATATCCTATGTATTTATTTATTGCTTGACTCAGTATATATTTATTGGGTACCTGCTTGGTCTGCCTATTTGATCAAGGAGATAAAAATAAATTTTGCTCATTCTTGTTTCCTTATTTTGCTTCCATCCCAGCTCAGACTTGGCCAGTTTTCTAAGGTAGAAATGTCCAAAAAAAGCAGGCTAGAAAATATCTAGAGGTGAACAGAAAAAAATAAATTCTGGACTGTTTGCAGTCTGTTCTGTTAAACCATTTTCTGAATCCTCCATCGTTTCCTGAAAGTAACCCATTTTCAAGTACATGTAGACTTCTTAGAGTTTTTCAGGGACCTGCTGTAGCATGTTTGTTATCTGGAAAGCATTATTCTCTCCTTTAGGCATTTTTAATTAGAAACTAGATATCTTCCAGCAGGTTTATGAGATTTAGACCAAACTATTTGTCACTTCTGTATTCCCCCAGGGCCCTCCAAATAGTCCTTCCTTTAGTTGGCTGGGATTTCTGCTGGAGAAGTAAATGGTTCACTCTCACTAACATCGTTTTCCTCCTTTTAATGCTTGCGAGATGCGCTCATTAGTGGAAAAGGATGTTTGCTTCATTAAAGACTTCAAGAAATCAGATGTGTCCCCATCACTAATAGGTACCCGAGGATGAGAAATAAGGGCAAATCACCATCTAGCTGGGAAGTGACATTTTGTGCACATGAAAGAATTAGAGGGCAGGGCAAGATGAACTGTCCCTTCCATCCTGAAATGCTTCATTTATTTTTGGTGCCACACACGAAGAATATTTGTTCACAACTCATATCCATGTGGTTTCAAACCTACCTATTCTTCTACTATTTAAGGTCTCTAGATCTATCACCTCTTTGCTCCCAGAGATATTTCTTAATTCTTGTTCTATTAATTTCTCTTCTGAATTACTCAAACTATTTCCTATTTTTTTTTGTTCCCAGTCTATCTTTCTCTCTAATTTATCTTCCATAGTTTCCAGAGTGATCTTCCTAAAATGTAAATCTTATCTAATTACTTCTCTACTTAAAATCCCACAATGAGTCCTCATATTTGCACATAGTATTGAGATTATTTTATGAAGAATACAAGGCCCTAAATGAGGAGGCTGCTGTTTAAAAATCTATCATCTAAAAGCAAAAAAGAAAAGAAAAAGAAAAAAATCTATCATCTATTCTCTGTCCATCCCCGATATAGTTGTTTCAGGCTGAATTCAACTGCTCTTTCTCACTGCCTCTGTGAGTGTCCTTGCTTCTGCCTAAAATACTCTCTCCCCTTCTTCCTCTTATCCCTAAGGTCATTCCTGGGAGTCATAAAGTGCTTCTATTAAGGGCTGGTTTGGGTGAATGGGGAGAATATATGGGGTGGACACATAGATACCTCCATCAAATCGTATTTTGAATAGTTTAAATTTTTATTTGTTTTATATATTGGGGTTCTTTTGTAGGATTTTATTTAAATAAAGAATTCCTTACAATAAAAAAGTACCACTCAACTTCCCTCAGTTTGTTAGATTTAGATTGCTGATTGTCTTGGTTGGCCCACTTGTAGAGTCAAAAACTAGGACACATAAAATATTTTTGGAAACCTTCAAATTCACATATTGATAAACTTAGAAAACTCTTGAGGAATATCTATCAGTAATTGTAATTTCCTTTTTACGCATCTTCTCAAAACCATTTTGTACAACATTTCTGTTACCACTTCTATTAAAATGATAACTTTAGATAATGAACTGAAGCCCTAGGGAATATGTGGTTGAGCTTTAGAGATTCTATGCATCCCCTGAAGTGGTATGGAAAATTTTTATTTTATAAGCATTTCTCTGGGAACAGGGTTCATATTTTATTAAAGTCCAAAAAAAATACAAGTTGGCATAGATTTTGAAAACTGTGTGTTTACAGAAAAAAAAAAACGAAAGGCAAATCAAATTAAAAGAGAATATGGATCTCTTTTAAAAATATAAATGCAATATAATAAAAGATGAGAAAAATATTACCCACAATAAAACAGTTGGATACAAATTAATTGCCTCCAACATTTTGGAGTTTCTCTCATTAAATTCTATCCCAGGCTTGGTTCATATAAAGATGAAACCTGCTCTATGGCCTAAAGACCATGAACATTACCATACTTGTGTGTGTTAATTCGATAAGCCAGGGTATGTGGTTGAATAGTGCCCAGAGGTCAGATCCAAGCACTTTCTTGATCTCTATTAGGAAGAAATGAGAAAGTGTCAGGAAATCTATGATGAGCAGGAATTGAATTTTCTGATATCACAAAGGATGAATAGAATTACCTTAGACTGATTTCAAATACTTGACATTACATGTATAAGTAAACATGGAATTGGTTTAATAAAACAATATTAAAAAGTGCAATGCACAATGCACCATACTTTCCATATGCTTGCCTAATTCTGAAATTGTAGGCTCGGGATGTGGGTTAGTCCCAGGAATACCTTTCATTCCTGTTTGGACCAAAGAGATTCTTAATAATGATATTACAATTACTAGTACTATGAATACCACTATTACTACTGCTACTAAAACAAGAGTCTTTATTTCATAATATGCTACAGTTTTCAATTGCTTACATACCCAGCTCCTCATCTGATTTCCTTGAAAAGCCTGTGAAGTAAGTATGGAAGATGTTTTTATTCCCCTTTAGACTGGTGAGGAGATTGAACTTCACACAGTAAAATATTTTGACTCAAGGTCCACTGTGTCCTTTCCAATCCATCACAGAAATACTCCCATGCAGCCTTTCAGCTAAAGTTAACTCTAAACTGAGAAATGGTGAATCCATCTTTAAAACCCATTGCCTTTGGTTCAAAAACACAGAAAAAAGAATATAGGTGGAATCAGAAAAATCTATTTCCTTACTGGAAAAATCGGAAAACCCAGGTCCTAATGCATGGAGGAAGGATGGTTAAGTATACCTAACCATGAATCTATTATATATTGTAGGAAATTATGATTGACTGAATTTGAAAAATAATAGCTTAGTAATATGAATCCAATGGTTGAGTACAGTATGACTGGGAGACAGAAAGATAAATCAAAGCAAGGTCAATTATTGAGAATAATTGAAAGAATTTAAATTTTTACTGGAAAAGGACGGGAGTGAGTTCAATAAATAAATATGCAAAAGCATTAAAATCATAGATTTTTAGTTAATTAGATGTTAGATGTTCAATCATTTTTAGATAGGAATAGTAGACAGTATCACAAAGTACCACAGAATTTAGAGTTGAGTTTTTGGAGAATATGTCACCGACTTCCTCATTTTAGAAATGTAGAAATTGAGACTCCAATCTGTCAAGTTATTCATACAATATGGCAGAGTTTACCAACCACTTTGAGACCAGAATCTAGTTACAGAGACTCCCCTTCTGTTTAATGTTCTTTTTAAAAATCTATGTTGATCTTCATGTATCAGTGGTTTATTAAATCATATACAAAGATATACTTGAGTCATTGTATTATGCAAAAGTCAAATTGCATTATTATACTGTAGTTACACATGCCTTTCTCTTTTCTAGCCACTGAATGATTTCACTTATCTAATCTAATTATTATAGAGATTCTACTCTCTATAATATTTGTATATTATATATAAATATATAATATATATAATAGTATATATAATAATCTCTATAAAACAAATGTACAGTAAAAAGTTTTTTTTTTTTCTTTTGACATTTTGTTGACTGAGAAGTCATTCTCTCTGGTAAGATGCCTGGCGAAATTTGAATGTGTGTGTTCCCTTGACATTGTAATATATGATGCAAAGAATAGTGCCATTAAAAATGAGTGGAACACTTAGAGCACCTGTTTACAAATCTAAGATTTTAGATCCTTGAAATATGAGCATAAAATACTATTACAAATGTATCTTTCATTCCAACTGAGTGGAAACGGAGGACTTCAGGGATAAAGCTTATGGTGCGGCATTATGGGGCTATTTGGAGGTTAACACAAGGGGCGTTTCAGTGCTTAATGTGGCAAGATTAAGAATGCTAATGTGATATTTCTCATTTCTGAATGTATCAGAAGAGCCATACAGCCGTACTGCAACTGCTGCCTGAGGCAGTCTGTGCGAGAGACATCTCATCAGGCTAAAACCTTTCTATTGAGGTCACCGTGTAAACAGTTAATGAAGCAGAAACTCTCTGGGGATTCATTGACTGAGCACATTTAGATGAGTTCAATCGAAATGTTCATCGGCAGTCGGGGAATTACTTCAATGATGCTTTACAGGAAACTGTGGACATTCAACCCTCTTTGCATCCAATGGGGTGTTCATAATTAATTTCTTATTTTCTAAGCGCATGTAACTGTTTAACTATAACTTTTTATTATAAGCATTAAAAGTTAAGGCAGAGATTGCACAATGTATTTACTGCCCAGCACAATGGAATGGAAGAGATTTCAGTTGCCAACTTCTCTCAGGTTGGCGGTCAGTTAAACACGAGCTCCATTTAATCCTACCATGAACATGTAATGAATAACCATTGATGTTTGAACTTTGCCATAATCAGCAGCAGCAGCAGCATGCATTGTGTGCCTGCACCATTAAGAAGATATATACCTATGGAAATATATTTACATCATTTCTGTATTTAATATACTCTTATTTAGCACTAAGTGTGTACCATACACTTTGTAACTTCTTTACAAACACTACCTCAATTTAGGAAATGTTTATTACACGTGCTTCAACCCCTTGTCATGACTATATTTTGGTCCTCATGAAACACTTATATTTTGTTTGAGAATGGCGATAATTGGCCCTGTTTGTTTTCTTTCTCACCCCATACGCTGCCAGGTTGATAGTTCACTTGTTAAACTGATAAAACTGTTTCTGCACTACCTCAGATTAGATGACCTTCAACTCCAATCCAGGTACACAGTCTTAATTGGATCCTGCCTCAATTGGAAACAGTTTCCCCTTTAAAATTTTGAACTAGGAATACTCCCTTAAAAAAAAAGCAGCTTTCTCTATTTTCACCTCTTTGCACACTCTCTCTTTTCTTCTCATTAATGAATTCTGTTTTACTTCTATCATGACCTCTTTCTGCTAAATTTATCCTTATCTTTCTTAGTTGAGCTGCTTCATTTGCTCCCCATAAGGACCAATTATCTAAAAGCCACTGATCATATCTGAGGCAGTAAGGATCCTAGAGTCTCATCTTCTTCACTGTCACTTGCTTGAGTTTTTAGAATAATAATTTTATATGGAAACTCGAATGTGGAAATAACACGAACATGGTATATTAACCTCATTTTCTAGCTTCTGTTAATTGATGTGTTAAGATTTGTAGGTGCTCCCAGGGCCAAGACCCACATACACCTCTGTTACTCCTAATTAATTGGCTCTAGCCTATTTACACGTAAACAATCTCCAACTTACAGTGGCACCATTTTTAAAATATGGCTAGCCAATCCCATACACACTTCCTACAGAAACAAAAATAAAGGCATTTCTCAGTCCCACTTGCTCTCTCTCTGCCTTGTGGTCCACCTAGGTGTTTGCCCTGTACATTGCCCTCTCCCTGGGCTTGTACTCTCCTCTCTCTTCTGAGAACTGTGAGTATAATAAAACTTTCGCACTCTCCCTGTCTCTCTCTCTCTCTCTCACTTGATGTTTGTCTGACCTTATCATACCTCACAAAAGGTGGATTATAAAATATACATACACAAACCTAATGAATTTCTACCTAATAAATTTCTACCCCACCACCATTACCATTATTATTTATTTTGCTTCCACAATGAAATGTAATAAAAATATAAAAGAAGGAAAGGTGGTTGAAAAAACATAAACCTTTGCGGTCATCATAAATTGATCAGTGTCTAAATATTCTGAGATTCATATTAATTATGAAATTTCCCAAGGTCATAAAACATAGCAGGCTCAGATTCCTTGAGGATATTTAGGAAGAAGTTTTAGGTTGGCTTATCAAAATGACTGACAAAAGGTAGACAAGTACTCATTTCTTTAACATAGTGTTTCTCAAACGGTTTATTTTTTATTGCCTCTCTAAGCAGTCTTTTAATATATTTTCCCCTTAAGATTTCCCTCTGTCCTCCTTGAAAGTTCAATGCCACAAATATGCCCTAAATCTGTTTTTATACAGTAGCACATTAGAAGGCCTCAACCATTGTAATATCTAAAATTTCTTTCCATCTGCAAAAACAAAGTTTACAACTTTGAAAGGAAATATCCCTCCTGTTAAGAAAGCATGCTTTAGTATTATAAAAATAGGTGCTGGTATTTAATGTCAATCTATATTCTCAAGCCTGTTTCATGATATGTAGTCTGATTTTATCATTAAGTAAATAATTTTTACATCTTTGAATATTATTATGATTTGATTGACTCTCCTTATTCATATACTTTGTCTTTTATTTAAAATTCTTCTATCTGGTAACAGTGAGTACCAATAAGTGCATATTAAATCAAATGCTTAAAAGTTCAAGTAAGCAAAAAATATATATTTAAAAAATTCCTTCAATGTCTTATGAGTTGAATTATATATTCCATCAAATACCTGAAATATCAGAAATTATCATTGTCTCCTACTGAGGGTAAAGTCACATTTTGAACAACCAGTATAAAAAATGTTGATTGTGTTATCTGACTATAATTTGTATCAATCCAACAGTATAATAAACATCAAAATAACCACCACATAATGGCAAGAAAAAGGTATAAAATCCAAACTCAATATCCTATGAATGTGTCCATGCTGGAACCCTGGAGATTGTCTCCTGGCTTGTAACACAATCAAGTCTGGGGAAATTCCGTGAAAATGTTTTCTTTCAATCACTGGTAATTGGTATTCTTAAAGTGAAGGGAAGAAAATAAAGGGGATGGGGTCTTTCGATTTGCTGCTTTTGTTTGGAATTGCTCCAAATCACAAATAACTACAGGGCAAATTGACATCCTCTTGGATGAGTTGTAACCTTTTCCTCCTCCATTTCTTCCCAGTTTGTAAACAAACAGATCCAAGTCACGATACGCAAACGTTGGTCTCAGATCAAATTTCTCACCCTATCATTTGAAGCTCTGCATAACCTGGCCTCAACTTTAAGTTTTCCAACCTTATTGCTTTTCTCCCATGTAAACCTTTGACTCGTTTCCCTGGGTTTCTTTCTCTTTATTCCCTTGAATGAGCCATGCTAATTTCCACCTTGGCAACCTGAACTCCTCATCTCTGTTGTTTTTCTACTGTCTCTTTCCCTCCATGCCTATGGGGGTGGGGGTGGGGGGTGTAGGTGGAGCATACTCATCTATTCAAATCCTTTATTAAGGCATTCTCAAACACTCTGTGCATTGATCCACCTTTTCCTTCCAAATAACCTTCTCCATATATCACGTAATTGATGTGGCAGATATTCACTCATCCAGAAAATGTTAGGAATTACTACGTACCACACATTGTCCTAGGACTTGAGAATCAAGCAGGGAACAAAACAGACAAAACTTCCTGTCCTCAAATGATTCCTGTGGTAATGGAGGACATGAACAAAAAATTATAATATACAAAATTGTACATATGGGCACAAAACTAAAATATAATAGGTTAGATCAGGCATTTGTAAATTTTTTTTTGTAAGTGACTGATAATAAAATATTTTAGGCTTTGCAGGACATATGGTCTCTGTCACAACTATGTTTTGGTTTGCTCTTGCAGATGAAAGAAGCCATAGACCTTCTATATTAATCGTCCCTCATCACTCCCTCATATTCTCAACCTGGGATCCCCGGATACAAGTCCCTCTCCCTTCCCCAGCAGAGTCTGTAATGGAATATTATTTAACCATAAAAAACTGGTTTCATTTGTAATTCTGTACATTTCATTTATTGCAGTTAAAATATTATTCTGGGAAAGGTTTACTAGCTTCACCACTCTGAAAAGGGGGTTGTCTTAGTTTCTAAGCTGCTAAAGCAAACACCATTAAATGGGTTGGCTTAAACAGCAGTCATGTATTGACTCATGGTCTTGAAGCTAGAAGTCCCAAACTGAGGTGTCAGCAAAGTCATATTTTCTTTCTGAACATTTCCATTCTGGGATGGCTGCCTGAGATGCTGGGTGCTTGGCTTTTCTTTAACATGGCAGTGTGCATGGTTGAGCCTTCCCCTTTATTTCATGAATTCCATTGGCTTCCAGCTTCTGCTCCTCCATCTGGCTTTCTCTCCATAAAGCCTCCAGTAATAGAATTAAGTCCCAACCTCATTCAGTAGGGCCATACCTTAGCTAAAAATAACACTTCCAAAAGGTCTTATTTACAATAGAGCAATGGGTTCACACTCATAGGCACAGGTTAAAATTAAAAACATATTTGTTTTTCAGTGGGGGTACATAATTCAATCTAACTACCTTCAGAGTCCATGTTATTAAACTATTTGAAGCTCTTTAAGAATCAGGACTTGTTAAGAACTGCATCCTGAGAGATTGGATGGAAGGCTGAAAATTGGAAACTGCCTTTTATTTCCTGTTTGACCTTTTGATGTCTCCTGAAGAAAAATCCCTTTCCTATGCCTAGACAAGTATACTCTAGGGACATTTAGCACAGCAGGTCCAGAATTCATTCAGAACCCTTCCCCTAGACTCCCACCTAGAATGCCCCTCCCCAGTACTACCTGTGCCCTCTCTCATTAGCTCTTAGTAATGTCTCCATCTGGCTCAATAATGTGATCCCATAATTACTCCAAAACTCCCTCCCCTCTTCTCCCACCACTGACAATCTGCCACATATTATTAGTTTGGATTTACCACAGTCATTCGAAATATATTGATATGCTCTGGCCACATGGTATGTGCTAGGTATTGCATTACACTCTCTCTTGCATTATCTTACTTGGTCCAAGCAACAGCCTTGTGAAATAATGTCTTAGTTTGCCAGGGCTGCAATGACAAATACCACAAAATGGGTTCGCTTAAACAACAGGAATTTTCCTTCTCTTAGTTTTGGAGGCAAGAGAGTCCAAAATCAAGGTCTTGACAAGGCATACCTTCTCTCACAGTCTGTTGTTGTTTTGGTACTTGCTTGTTGGTAATCCTTGGGATTCCTTGATTTACATTTTCTGCTTCATTCTCTGGCTTCTTCTGACTTCTGGCTCCTACTGAATTCTACTGAATTCTGGCTTCTGCTGGTTTCATCTGTATTTCCTTTACTTAAAAGCATTTCAGTCATGTCGATTAAAGTATACTCTGATTGAATTTGGCCTCATCTTAATAGGATTTATGAAGATCCCATTCAAAAAAACTCCATGCCTTAACTGATAAAAGCACTTTTAAAGTTCTTCTTTACAAAAGGATTTGTGGTAGTTAGAATCAGTTGTCAAATTGGCCAGTTGAACATGCTTAGTTCTGTTGCTGTGGACATGAGCCAATGGTACATGAACCTCATCTGTTGCGGATTATATCTGCAGTCAGCTAGGAGGTGTGTCTGCTGTAATGAATGATGTTTGATTTAATTGGCTGGTGCTTAAATGAGAGAGTGCAATGTAGCACAGCCCAAGCAGCTCAGCATACTCGCAGCTCAGCATACTCACAGCTCAGCCCGGGCCTTTAGAGATACAGAAAGAAGTCACCCCAGGGAAAGTTGTTGGAACCCAGAGGCCTGGAAAGAAGGCCAGCAGAGACCATCCTGTGCCTTCCCACATAAGAAAGAACTTCAGTTGAAAGTTAGCCACCTTTCCTCTGCAGAACTAACAAAATAAATCTCCTTTTATTAAAAGCCAATCCATCTCTGGTGTATTGCATTCCGGCAGCTAGCAAACTAGGACAGGATTCCTACCCACAGGAACCTGGATTGACTTGAGCATGCCTTTTGTGGGCCACAAGATTCAATATCCAACAAATAACTACACTATTACTCTTATTGCTAATTTACAAGTGAGAAAATTGAGGCATAGAATGCTTAAGAAACTTAATCAAATTTCAGCTAATGGATTTATATTCTTAATGGATGCTCATGATTACATCCAAACTGTATGGTTTTTCAATATTTATTAAATTAAAATATATTTTGTTAAATCAAGCCAACAACATATTAAAACTGTAATACATGATGACCAAATAGGATTGAACCAGCAATGAAGGGCTGGCTTAAATTTGAAAACTAATCAAAGTAGTTCACCAAATTAGTTAACTAAAAAGAAGAAAAAATAATGAACATCTCAATTGATAAAAATAATTTTGATATAGTTCAACAATTGTGCCTGATAAAAATTCTGAGCAAACTAGTAATACAAGTGTCTTAGATGGTAAGCTTCTGGAATGTGATATAGCAGAACTGGAATGGTTTTTAAAAAGGGGAATTAAATAAATTACAGGTTTATAATTCTATGCCTATGAAAATGTCCAAACTAAGTCATCCAGGTATAGATAACTTAGTTCTAGAAAGGCCAATGGTTTTAGAACAGCTCTGTCAGCTGGGAAGTCACATGGCTGGCATTTTCTGGTCCCTTGCTCTTTGGCTCTGTTGCTTACAGCCTCTGTTCCTGTGGGGGTTCCTCACTTTGCTTCTCCAGAGCTGGCTTTCATCTTTTGGCTTCCCTTGCCTTTCTCCAGGTTCTGGCTTGCTTAATATCTCATGGAGATGTCTGCTGGGCTCCAAGCATCTCCGAACATCACTGTCTCTGTTCACCAAGTGTTGCCATCTGTGTCAGCTCTGCTCTAAAGTTTCTGTTGGCTCTATCATTTCTGACTCTCTCCAAAATGTTTCCTCTTTAAAAGAATTCCAGTAAACTAATCAATACCCAGCTGGAATAGGTAGAGTCACATCTCCATGTAATTACAGGTCACACTCATAATAGGGTGTGTCATCTCTGTGGAGATAATCTAACCAAAAGTTTCCAGCCTTAAGTGTTGGATTAGGATTAAAAGAAATGGCTGCCTCCATAAGATAAAATCAGGATTAAAACATGGCTTTTCTAGGGTATATAATACTTTCAAATTGCACATTAAGGAAACTTCATTAACCTGATGAAAGTTACCTATGGAAAAATTGTAGCTAACATCATACTTAATCATGATATTCTGAATGTTTTATTGCTAAGATCAGAAAAAAGATCAGGATGTCTGTTCTCACCACTTCTATTGAAAATTTTACTGGAGGATCTAGTCAGTGCACTCTGGAAAGAAAAAGAAAATAGTTCCAGATTATAAAGGAAGAAGTAAAACTGTCTTTATTCTCAGATGACACGATTGTCTCTATAGAAAACAGGATGACACCTATGAATACACACACACAATAAACTATTCAAACTAATTAACTGACTTTAACAATCTAAGACAAAGAGACATTTATTTACGTTTAAAGATTTGTACAGAACTGTTCATAGAAACTCTATTTGTAATAGCTAAAAACTGGAAATAGGCCAAATACTCATCAATAGGTGAATGGATAAATGAACTGCAGCATGTTCATCCAATGGAATATTACTCTACCATGAAAAGGAACAAACTTGTACATACAACATGAATGAATCTCAAATAATTAAGTGGAGTGAAAGCAGTAAAGCAAAAAAGAGTAAATACTATATGATTCAATTTATACAAAACTGTAGGAAGCAAAAGCTAGCCATTAGTGACAGAAAGCATCTCAGTGGCTGTGTGGAGAGTGGTATTGAGGCGGAAGATGGAGTATTAAAAAGGGGCATGGATTAATTCCAAAAGGTGATATGTTCATTTTCTTGATTGTGGTGATGGATTCACATTTGTATATATATGCCCAAATTGATTAAATTGTACACATTAAATGTATGTAGTTTATTATATGTCAATTATACCCTAATAAATATGTACCTCTGTATACATATATATACCACATATAGTTAGATTTACTGTTCTCAGTATCAATTAATATTAAATAAATGTTATTTGTAAAAACCTGTGACTTTCCATACTCTGTACAAAGTCTAACCTGGGGTGAACTACATATATGTGGGGCTCATTATCATTGTACAAAATGGCATTAATGCAACATACAAATTCAACGAGAAGGTCACTATCATACCCATATACATTTATTCTATATACATTACCCTTTGATTCATTCCAAAATGTCTTTATGTATCATGTATCATTTCCATAAGCCAAGAGAATTTATTTCAAACTTCTTGAGGCACAGAAATTATATAGTTAAAAGTTATAGAATTTCATTCTTTCCATACATATTTATATTATAATAAAGCAAGATTTTAAATTTCCCCCAGGAATCTATTTTAAAGAAGAATGAGTCTGATTTTGATGATAATGTCCACAATAATCACCAAACCCTAGAATTTTGAAACTGGAGGAGCCTTAAATATCAGCTAGTTCAATTCCCTATTTTAAAGATAAAAAATTGAATCCTGTGGTGATATGCAAAATTGATATTGTGCAATAAGAGAGAACAGAAAATGAAATTTAGAATACTTACTTCTTTCTCCCTCTCCAGATGATTACAAGCAAAGAGAAGACAGATCTTGAGATTTAAGATGAAAATCACCTTGTCCCTTAATTTTACAAAATTATTATTCAAAGGACTGAGAATCTATTCTTAAATACTGTGGCCTCAATATCCTCCAATACTACAGGCTTTATATATACTTCATATGTTGAAAAATGTCACAAATATTAAATAATTGACAGCTGCATGCTTTGACCCATGCCTGAAACAAGCATCAAGTATATTAGGGACAGCATAACTCTACAAAGAATAGAAGGATAGAACTAATTAAATTCTAGAGAACTCATCTGCAGAGATTGAGATGCCCTCTGGCATTTGTTAACACCAGGCAAAATTCACTAATTATAGCTCTACTCTTCATGACACTGAAGTGCTTAGGACCAGGCTGGTATGCTTTTCTGTGCCTATAATTTTATCAGGAAATGGGAAATCATGAAGGAATTTGACAGGTGTCATTTTACTCAAATGGAATCCCTTTCAACAAATCTAAAAAGGATACTCGTTTTCCCCATAAGATCAAATTAAACAATGAGAATACTTTCCTCACCCTCTTCTTGTTAGTTGATAAGAATAGGGACCATAAGGAATGACTTATCTTAAAGGTTTGACAATTCACCTGGGATGGCAGTGCCACCATACCTAAAGTATAGCACCTTATCATTATTTGAAGGACACTGGAGAATGAAAAACAAAAATATTTAATTCAGTTCAGAGACATTATATATTGAGCTCTTATGAAGTGCTGGCCTCCATGCTTGGTCCTGTGTTTGGAAACGGTTCATGGTTGAAAGCATATAATTCTTTGTTTTCAAGTTATACATTTTTATGACTACCTTCCAGGGCTAACTCTATATCTGCATAGATGTAATGGCTAATCAGTACGTGTGGTGTTTGAGATGTACTTGGAAGAATGTATTTGCCCCAGAATATCAGGATCATTTGTGTAGGATGATGTCAAACTGAGATTCTCAATGATCAATTCTAAAAAGCACATAAGAGATTATGTAATCCCTATTCTCAAGAAATCTTGAGCTCAGACAGTTTTTCAAGTTCAGTCATGGCTTGCAACATTGATGGCAGTGTGAGGGTACAAGTGCTCCTCTGATTTCTTTTGGTCCTTTTCTTTTTTCACTAATTTTTTTAAGTATGTCTCCTCATCTCTGTAATGTGCACACAAATTCTTAATCATGAGACAATAGGGGAATGCCTAAATTATTTCATTCTGAGATAAAATGGTCCTACTATCAGCTTAGCCTAAACAAAAAACAAAGCTCTATAAAATTCCATGCCAAACTCTTAGCATCAATTTTATTGAATGATATTTCCAAAATTGGGATAAAACACAATGAATAGACTATTCATTGATAGAAAATGACTTTTTTTCCTATCAATTAAGCATCACTAATCATAGCCTGATGCTACCTTCCAAAAATGTAAATGTTTTGTAGGAAAAAATGTCTAAATTAAGGCATCAACAAAAGGATTCCTTCACTCAAGAAAGCCCAGTCATGTCTAAGGTTTCTCTGTCACATGGAAAAGCACATGGTAATGTCTGCTGGTCTTCTCGGCTTCTGGTTTCAAATAGCTCTCAGCTGCTGTAGGTACCTCTGGCTTTTTCTGGGACATTTTCCTTCTACATCTCCAAATGTCTGTGTCCTGGTTTTATCTCTCTGCTCTCTGTGTCAGTTCTCATTTCTTTATGTTGCCTCTCAGTTCTCTTGTCAGCTCTTTTAAGGACACCAGTAAATTAATTAAAACTCACCTTCAATGGGCAGGGCCACATCTCCATGGAAATAATCTAACCAAAAGGGCCCACCCCAAAATGGATCTGACCCCACAAGATTGAATTAGGATTAGAAGAACATGGCTTTTCTGAGTTTCAAACCAGCACTGACATATACACAAAAATTTCCAATAACAATATAAAAAGCTGAGTACAGCACTACAGTAAAGCAAACAAACAAGAAATAAAACAAACTCCAGACATATCAAGATTTGCTTTTTCACTGGAAGGCAAAGATGGTTAGATATTTTTAAAATATACTGCCATTTACCATCTAATTAATACGTAAAAAAATGAACTCAATAGGTAAGAGAAAATTATTTTATTCAGAACACATGATTTACCATCTGCTATATCAAACTAAAAATAAGAGGGAACTTGCTTAATATCTTAATAATGAAATATTTGACATTTCCCCTTTATATTTAAAAACAAACTCAACATTGTCCTACAAGATCTTGTGAACAAATAAGATAAAGAATACATGGTTGTTTAAGTTTTGTAAAGGTAGAAACATAACATTCATCGAATGTGATTTGAGAATATATAGCTAAAATATTAGAACTAATAAGAAAAGTTTATTTGGGAAATGGGAGCATTATGTAAAAAAATCATGCTTCCTTTCTGCAGAAAGAAACCTTTAGTGTTCCTGCCTTAGAAATAATAATATTCAGGTCTGCTTCTGATATTGTAAATGACCAGGGACTTTGTTGAAGCCTTTTATTTCAAATAAACCCTGACATGAGCATACCAGTTGGAACACTGTCTTATGAATGGTGAAAGTTTGATCTATAGGAGCACTTCCTCAACACACATGCACACATACACACAGATGCATACTATGGACACAACCAAAACAAATGTGAGTTGGGCTGGGAGCAATTCTGGGAAATGGAGTGGAAGGGGCCATGGTTATCAGCCAGAACCCAGTAAAAAAAAGTAAAAAAGATGCAATTAAAAAGTCTACAAATCTAACAGTTGATTCTGTGAAAAGGCTACCAAGTAGACAAATGTCTCATGAGATTGCTCAAGAGAGAATAAGAGGAAGAGAGCAAAGGGAACACAGATAAATAATATTAAGGAGAAAAATGGGACATGAATACAGATATATCAGAGGTCAGATAAAGCAATGCTTTAATGTCAACAATTTTATGCCAATAGATTTGAAAATTTGGACATAGTAGACAAACCATAGAAAAATACTTTAGCAAACCTAACAAACAAATATGGAAATATGAATTAACCCATACATTAAGGAAATAAAAGAAACAGTCTAAAATCTACCAAAATATAATTTTTTTGGAAAATAGGACCAGATGTTTAAAACTCTGAAGGCACAAATCATTTCAATCTTACACTCTTCTAGGAATTAAAAGAGTGGGAACATTAACCATGTAATTCAATGAAGGAGTCCTTAGCATTAGAATAAGAAGAAGATAAAATGAAAATGATAATTACGATTCTTTTCTTTCATAAATATGGATGGAAAATTCTAGACAAAATATTAGCAAACAGTCCAATATTAATATGATTGATCTTTTCATTACATAATTTTTCACTATTTCACCTGTATTATTCTAACTTTCTCTCCATCTTTGCTATTTTTTTTGGTCTTGTGTTTGAAATCTCCAGAACTTTCTCCCAGTTTCTGCTGATATTCTCACATTAATTTTTGGCATTTTCGGAGCCATTAAATGTCCACAGCATTTCCTTGAATTTCTCTCACAAGATGTTGATCCAGTGGCTGTCATGTTACTGTCACTGGCTTGTCTCTGTTTTCCTCTGTTTGGGAATTTTTTTTGGAAAAATATTTTACTTTGTTTGTCTGTGGCTCTGTGTGTCTTCATGGGAAAATTCAAGGAGTTTCCAAAACTGTGCCAATGCCACCACCATTTTCCCACAATTCTGGATATATTAAAATTTCAAATTTTCAGGTGACCCAAAAGCACTAAAATAATTTCAATGATAAGTAAAAAATACCTTCTATATAGGGAGTAGATAACTGCAAAACATATAAACCTCAAATCATTATTCTACAGGATAGTTAAAAAAATCTTCTCCAAATTGCCAGGAAAAAAATGTAAAATAGAAAAAAATCAACTATTTTATGAGGCAACTAACAGAAACAGAAAAGGAGTAGCTAATAATCAGATGGAAAGATGTTGCCTCTCTACTAGCAATCAGTGAAATACTAATTTACCACGCCATTATAATTGGTCAAAATATAAAAGTTCCATAAAACGAACTTTTTGGATAAGGTGTGGCAAAAAAAGTAGCTCTTATACATTATCAGTGGGAAAATAAATTTATAAAACCGTACTTAGGAAAGACATTTACCAATATCTCATAAATTTACAGCAATTCTTTATCTGTATCTAAGAATATAATCTAACCACACTCTTACATACTGGGAAAATGAAAACATACTCACTACAGTTTAATTGATATCAGGGGAAAAAACATTGGAAATAATCTAAATATCCTTCAACAAAAAATGTGGGTATGTTAATTTCTCGTATGTTTATTTGACAGAACACTTTAGAGCTAAAGAAAACGAACTAAAACATATAAAAGCAAAAGTAAATAATGAGTGAAAAGCAATACAATTTGCATATGATACACAAAATATAATACAATTTGCATAAATTATAATGCTAGGCAACACTATATATTATCATAGAAGGATGTATTTTAATAAATGTTTTAAAACTGTCATGGAAGGTGAAGTAAATTCAGGATAATGATCACCTCTGGGGAGGGAGAAAAGTAGGGTGTAGAATTCAAGGGGGAAAAATGTTATACAACGATAAATCTAGATGGTCAATCTATGGTATTTCGCATTACTTTTTACAGTTTTTACTTTACATGAAAATATTTTATTAAAAGAGAAAACTGTAGAGATTGAAATATCTGCTTATATAACTAGATAAATTACAGTATAATATCTCTCAGTTTTGAGTCACAAATGATACTGCTTTCTTAGATGTTGGAAAACACCCTCCTGTCACCCATGTTGCCCTATTCAGAAGCGTTAGGGCACATATGCGACGGTTACTTGGCTATGTAAATATATATCATTGACATTTTTTACCTGCAACATGCCAATCTCTGTGCTAAAATTGCATTTACTTTTGGTCATTTACTATTTGCAAGTTCCATATGAAGCAGAAATGGAGTTTCCAACATGGTGATTTGGAAACTGACACTTCAAAAGAATGAATTCTCCTAAGGTCACACAGTAAAGAGGTGAGAATCCCAATCTTCTAATCTTCGCACCTCACTGTTTCACAACATTATACTCCCTTCTTACTTACCAGCTTCTCATCGTGTGGGAAGGAATCAAACCTCCTCAATATCTTTCTTTACACTGTATTAGAATCTTCCCACATCATTGGAATTGCCTGACTAAAGTAAAGTAAATCACTGCCAGGCTGGCATTGCTAGTGAGCAGGGATTATTCCCAGCAAAAGCAGTCACCAATGGGATGATATAGGGATCTGGGAGAACAAATGACTACTAGACAGAGAACCATGCTTATTTTTGTATCAAGATTTTTGTTAATTAAATCTTTTATTTGTAAAAGGGAGTGCATCCATGGGCCATTCGGTACTGCTTCCTGTGGCTTGCTTTCTTTGCATAAATCTACCAGGCTTTGGCTTGTTGGTACTCTAATGAGATGCATCCCTCCACAGAGAACTGCACTCCAGTCCAAATCTCATACAGGGCTTTTCTAGTGCTATTACTAAGCATTTTAGAAAATGCATTTCATTCCTGCAGCTTGCAAAGAAAGAGAAGGGTAAAAGTTCATTTATAGATTCAACCAAGTGCTTCACTTTACTAATGGAAATCTGAAGCTGAAGGAAAGGAAGAGATTTGCCTTAGGCACTCATAGTTAATGGTAGAGTAAGAATGTGAGCCTAGACCTCTTGATTCTTTACCTTATGGTTTCCCACCTTTTTCATTTGGAGAATTAAGAAGTTCTAAGAATAAAAGCATATCCTTTCATGAACCATTCCCATATGGTGTCAGTTTATAATGTGTTTGCATATAATTACAAAACAATGGATCCATGCCATTCAAAATTCAACCAAACTGAGGTTTTGGAGTTGTTACCAAACCACATAACTTAGTTTGCAATATGCCTGCCAGCTTCCCTAGAGGCACCACTCCTCACCTCAGTCATACACTAAGTCCAGGGCCAACCCCTACCTTGATTTCAGTACCTAAGCTTAAGCTCCATCACTACCACCTTTTCGTTTCTCTTACCATAACTTACTGTCCTATATCACAGTCTCTCAAGAAACATGCTTGACTGAAAAAACTCACCGTGGGGAACTGAGGATGTAATATTGAACAACTTGCAGAAAGTCAATAATGAAAAATTCTAGTCTGGAGTAGGCATTTTAAAGGGGAGAAGGATCCTTTCATATGCTTTTCAAATCAGAGCTTAGACACACACAGTTAATTCTTTCACCTTTAACTAATGTAGTCCTCTATCATTGTTGTCCTGAAAACTGATGGGCAGACAGAAAACTGCTGAGCAGGGGCCTCTGCATGCTGTGATTTCAGAAAGCAGTGTGTATCAATTAACTTTTGCTGACTTAGAAACCATGCCAAAATTTAAGGGCTTAAAATAAGCATTTATTTTTTTCATGATATTGTATATAAACTAGGTAACTCTTTTGCACTGAACCAGCTCAAATTGGGTTAATGGTCTAGTATGCCTCCTTCCCTTATTAGTCATCAGACTGCTTGGATTGCATTCTCAGTTGGATTGTCTTGTCCCTCCTTCACATGATCTCTCATCTTTCAGGAGACTTGCCTACGCTTCCACAGTTTCCAGGTTCTGAAGAGCAGCAAAAGCAAGGGAATAAAGCCTAAAATACAAGCATCTTCCAACTGTCACAGGCCAAAGGAAGTTACCAGGCAAGTTTAGAGTCAGGTGGGAAGGCACTGCCAAAGGGCACAGATAAAGTATGAGGAAAAAATTTAGCCAAATAGATGACAACTGTTTATACCAAACAGATAAACAGATCATAGTTATTGATTTAAGAATTTAGTAAGGATGATGTATTGAAAATATTCAGTATCTAGCCATAGGTTTTCTGGACATAGTCACTGTTGCATGTGTTGATTTTATATCATCTACTTCAATTTAATTCAATCAATTAACTGATATTATCTGTGCTCTGATGCATAGAAGAGAATGTTACATCTATTCATAGTCCTCAGTGAGTATGAAATTTCATTGGAACAAGACACCACTCTGTGAAAAGTAAAAAACGAAAAAACAAAACATCAGGAAACATTGATTGGTACATCCCAGCTAAAAGAAAGAGACCACAGATTCAGTGAGAGCTATGGAAGGGAGTTATGTATGCAAATACATATAATGCAGATAAGGATGCAGAGATGTTCCATAGAAAGTCATGTGATATATTGCTATAAAAATTCCATTCTCATACACTATGCATGTTGCCTCTATATGCAATCATTCCTGCTGAACTGAGCTAGACTATGTGGAACTACTAAACTTCTTATTCTTCAAGGAAACCAAAAGCTTACCTTATAATGAGGGAAAGCCTCTTCAACTTCATTATTCTAGGCTTTCTAGATTCACAAAGTTTAATATAACCTAAACTAGATGGAATAAGTAATCTAAGGATAAAAGGTAACCTCACTTCTTCTGACTTGTAAATGGGGTTCCCTCTCAACAGAGAGGCAACTCACAGCTCTTCACAAAATCAGAGTAGGCAGTTCCAAAGTCATGATCCATTAGAAGGGTTCAAATACTTAAGAGGACTCAACAGGCATAAGTTCAAGCTTTTAATTCTATGTCCTACTTCCTAGCATTGGACACAATAAATAAACTTGGGCATGGTTCATCCCCCTCAATGATCCTAATCACTGAGTGCGGAATGAGATAATTAGTGTTCTTCAGAGCCTAATAGTTCAAGGGAGTTGCAAAAACAAAGTTCTAATGACCTCCAACTTAACAGTCTTGACTCAAATACCTTTTCCTAATCATCTCTGACATTCCAAACTATAAAAGCAAATTATGACTTGCCTTCTGAGAAGATACCCTTGTGATGTCTACAATCTATTCCACTAGAAAAAAAATGGCACTAAGAGTTCTTAAGAAAATGGAGGTCCTCCTCTCTTTCTTTCTTTCTTTTCCCCAAATGCATGCTTATTTGTAGATCCATAAGTAAATGCACAATCTTAAGGTACTTCCACAAAATAAATGGAGCAGCTGTCTTGCATTTTAAATTAGGAACAGCAGTAACTGGAAATGCCTGTAGCCCTCACCTCAGAAGAAAAGCATTAAGAACCTTAAAACTTCCTTAAGGAGAATAACACTGGAATGAGTTTCTCTTAATCGGGCTATCATATGGTGTTAGTTTGAGGATGCTGCCTCCTTCATAGATGATTTCTCCTTGCTCCCTATTTGCTTTTGTGCTCTCTTCATACTTAGAATCTGATTATTATGTTCTGCCAGATTCTGCCCAGCTTGGGCAAACCCAAGTTCCAAGCCTCTTTTAGTTAGAGTTCACCAGGAAACAGGACTGATAGAATATGAGTGTGTGTATGTGTGTGTGTGTGTGTGTGTATCAATATCATGGGATTTATTTATTTTAGAGATTGGCTCATGTGACCAGGGGAAATGGCAAGTCCAAATTCTGCAGGTTTGGCCATAAGTTAGGAACTCTGATAAAGGTTTTGATGAATTTCCAAGGGAAAACTGTCAAAAAGTCTTCCTTCTGACTGCTGAAATCATCAGTTCTACCTTTAAGGCCTTGAACTGATTGGATGAGAGATCTCTTATTTCTGAAGGCACTCTTCTTTGTTGATTGTAGATGCAATCAGTCATAGATGCTATTGAATAGCTAAATAATTTAAATTTCAGAAAGTCTCACACAGTACTATTCAGTCCTGTGTTTTCTTGACCAGACAACTTCAACCTAGCCAAGATTCACATGAACTTAACTGGCACAAAGCCTATCCACCCAATTTGACCTTGATCTTTAATCCTTGGGTCTTATTGTGCCTGCCATGTCTCCTGCCATGTGCTATAGGTTTAAAGCTTGTCATATAAAACTGAATCTTAGACAGTTTGGAAAAGGTAAGTCAATTTTAGTCAAAGCACTGTTCAGTCAGTCATTCATCCTATGAATAAATGGGGAAAAATTAAAGAAACAAGAAAAGCAATTTTCCTCTTCATCCTGAAGTTTAATTTTCCAAAATTCAGTCTTTTAGAATGTTTTGAGTAAGAAGAGGAACAAAAAGTCTACTAAATCACAAAGGAGAGCAATAATAAATTGAGTTATTTTGATGGTTTTAATGAAATAAAAAAGAAATAAAAGATCACAATTTCAGATTGTTTGGATGTTATTTGATGAGCTTCGGAGATTAGTAAACAAAAATATCTGTTTTGAGGCCTTCTCCTTTGGACAGTTTAAATTGTGCTCTTCTAAAAAAGGCAAATTCCATGATTTAAAAATGCTTTCATGACATGAGGTTTGACAGTTTCAAATGAGACTATATTTTAGTTATTTAAGATGTTTTTTACAAAAGCCATGTAAAAGCAAGTTAAACAGAATGGAATAATTTTGAATGGACTTGGTGTTTAATAACCATACTCATTCCATTAGAATCATGAGCTATAAGGGCAGTGACGTGAAAGAAAATGCTTATATCAGAAAGTATTATTTTATAAAATGTTTAATCTGCTTAGTCAGTCATTTTGCTTCACTGTCTTATAAATTTGTAAGTACAGTATATTTTCATAATTATCAATATTTATGCACAGTCGAATAAGCCTTATTAATATTAGCTAACTTGATTGTACAATTTTAGTTTATTTTCTTCTTAACCATCTCCTTCATCTTCTTCATATCTTTGGTCTTTCTAACCCCCTTCTCAGCTTAAAGTAACTGGCAGGTCCATTTACTTTAATTTGAAAAGGTCCAATCTAAAACAGAGTCTGTGGGGTGGTGGGGCAAGATGGTGACATAGTTTAGGTGTGAAATTAGTTTGTTTTACAGAGTAGCTAATAAATAGGCAGGAATTGTATGGAACAACTGTTGAGGGGACATGAGTGACTGGACATACATTGTACACAGTCTGAAATGGCATAATGGCTTAGATCCCACACAGAACTATAAGTCTCCCAAGCCACAGAGTCCAGCACCCCTCCCCAACAGGCATGGCAGGAAGGTTACCAAAGACCCTACTAGGAACAAGAAATTTAACTCAGCCAAGCTCCAACTGAAGATTAATTAACAAATTCGGGCAGCCAAAAATAGACCCTGAGCACTGATAAACTTAGAGTAAGTACTAAAGGAACTGAGAGTTTTCACCTCAGCAGAGAGTGATGGGGTTGACAAAAAACAAAAAAACAAAAAACACCACAAGACAAAGGTTTTTTAAGTTGAATAGCACAAAATACTGGAAAAGTACAAGTTAAGGGGCACAGAGAGCTTGGGGACATTTAGAGTTATGTCCCAACTCCACCTCTTGATTGTCAAACCTGGGAAACTGGGGTCTGGTTCTGAAAAAGCTCTCTCTCTCTCTCTCTCTCTCTCTCTCTCTCTCTCTCTCTCTCTCTCTCTCTCTCTCTCTCTCTCTCTAGCAGCTTTACTTCCTAACAGCTCATTAGGTAGAACTACAAGCATTTTTATGTTTCAGTACTGCCCCACACAGGAATGGAATTAAGGAATTTCTGAGAGACAAAATAATCAGGGAACTTAGGCATAATTCCCTAAAATGTGTATCTTCCCCAGGAAAAGGAATGTAAGGCCCAGCTCAAGTGGTGGCCCTCCTTTAGAGAATTCAGGCCCCAGGGGCTAGAAAACAGAGCAATGTAAGTCAGCCTATTACTTCAGCCTCTGTCTCAACCACACCACTGGCAGAAAGAGGTAGCTGAGAATTAAAGACATCTCATCATGGTATGCTGATGGGAAACTGTGGGCTGACAGATGCCACATGCTGGGCAGGATAGGGAAATCACCATCTACAGACTTCATAGGAAAGTCTGATGACCTGCTGGGTCTCACCCTCAGGGAAAATTGAAACTGGGTACATCCTCCTCCTGAGATGTGGGTGTGTCTGGTCTGGAAGAATCTGATAGTGGTTGATCATACCTAAAGAGGCCCTCCTCAAAAAAAGTTTACATACAGGTAGGGCAAAAATCAGAAAAGCAAGAGCTGAAAAATTCTGATTGGTTAAGCAGAAGTTACACTAGAGGTCTAGAATATGTTGAACCAAATATGAAGGAACAGATATAGAGCAAAGCCAACCAACAAGAAAGCAGTAGGTTAAAAAGTGAAAATGACCTCCAGAATAAACTAATTTAGGAAATTAAATGCCTAGATGCCAGCAAAAATAATGAGTCATACTAGGAAAATCAAAGATGCAGCCCAGTCAAAGGAATAATCCCACATTTCAAATGAGATACAGGAAGTGAAACAACTAATTAAGGATGTTCATACATGCATGCAAAGCCAAATCAACAAGTTGAGGGAAGAGATGGCAAAAGAGACAAAGGATATAAAGAAGACATTGGCGAACATAGCAGAGAACTACAAAATTTGAAAAAACTTATGGGAATGAAAGACACAATAGAAGTGATGAAAAAAACAATGGAGATGTACAACAGCAGATTTGAAGAGGTAGAAGGAAGGATTAGTGAACTAGAGGACAGACCATCTGAAATTCTACACACAAAAGAACAAATAGGGAAAATAATGGAAAAATAATACTATTGTCTCAGGTATTTGAATGACAATGTGAAGCACAGGCATATACATGTTATGGGTGTCCTTGAAGAAGAAAAAGGAAAAGGGGCAAAAGACTAATTGAGGAAATAATCACTGAAAACTTTCCATCTCTTATGAAAGGAATAAAATAACAGATTCAAGATGCACAGGGTACCTGTGCTGCTTTGAAAGAGTTTATGTACTCTAGCAAAGCCACGTTTTAATCCTAATCAGTCTTGTGAGAGCAATGTTTTCTTCTAATCCCGATTTGGTATTATAGGTTGGAAACTTGATTAGGTTATCTCCATGGAAACATGACTCAATCAATTGAGGTATTAAACTTGATGAGACAGAGATGTGTCTCCACCCATTCTACATGGGTCTTGATTAGTTTACTGGAATCCTGTAAAAAAGGAGACAGTTTGGATAGGGTTCCTTTTGAGAATGAGGAGAGAGCAGCAGAACCACAACAGAGTGACAAGAGAACCACAGAGTCCACAGTCAGTGACCTTTGGAGATGAGGAGGGAGAATGCCCCTGGGGGAGCTTTGTGAAGCAAGAAGCTGGGAGGAAAACTGGCAGACTGTCACCATGTTTGCCACATGACTTCCCAGTTGAGAAAGAAATGCTGAACTCATTGGTCTTTCTTGAGTGAAGGTAACCTGTTGATGGTGCCTTGGTTTGGACATTTTTATAGACTTGCTTTAATATGGTGATTTTCATGGCCTTAAAACTGTAAACTAGCAACTTAATAAATTCCCCTTTTAAAATACCCTTTTGTTCCTGGTATATTGCATTCTGGTAGCTAGAAAACTAGAACAGTACCTCAAACAGACTAGACCCACATAGGCCTACTCCAAGACATTTACAAATCAAATTGTCAAACAGAATTCTGAACATAGCAAGAGAAAAACAATCCATCACACACAAGGGAAATTCGAAGACTATGTGAGGATTTCTGAGCAGAAACCATGGAGGACATAAGTAGGCAGTGGTATGATACATTTAAGATTCTGAAAGAGAAAAACTGCCAACCAAAAATTCTATACCCAGCAAAACTGTCCTTCAAAATTGAGGGGGAAGTTTAACATATTTTCAGACAGCCACTGAGAAAGTTTGTGACTAAGAAACCAGCTCTGCAAGAAATACTAAAGGGAACACTACAGACAGATAAGAAAAGAAAGGAGAGATAGGTCTAGAGAAGAGTATAAAAATGAAGACCGTCAATAAATGTAAAAGAGAAAAAAAAACAAGATATGATATATAAAACATATTCTGCAATAAGACACAATACAGCCTCCAAATTTCCCTCTGTCTGCTCCATCTCATTCTTTTATTTGAGGTCACAAAATGGCTTCCTTCCTTCTCATGACCACAAAAGCTCTGGACACTTCAGCAAAGAAGATATGCAGATATCACATACACATATGAAAAGATTCTCAACACCATATCTCATTAAATCAAATTTAAACAACAAAAAGAAAGTACTACACACTTATTCACGTGACTAAAATTAAAAGAAAAACAGAAACATCTGACAGTACCAAATGCCGAGAAGGATATAGGGAGCAACAGGAACACTCATTCCTTCCTGCTAAGAATGCAAAATGATATGGCCACTCTGAAAGACCCTTCAGTGGTTTTTTGCAAATTAAACATGGTCTTAATTGAGCAGCCATACTCCTAAGTTTTTATGTAAATGAGCTGAAAACTTATTTCCACACAAGAACTTGCACATACATTTTTTTTTTTTAACATGGGCAGGCACTGGGAACCAAACCCAGGTCTGTAGCATGGCAGGCAAGAACTCTGCCACTAAGTCACCATTGCCCACCCTGTGCAAACATTTTTGTAATGCTATTATTTTTTTCCTTTTGCCATGAGTAGGCTCTGGGAATTGAACCCGGGTCTCTGGCATGTCAGGTGAGAATTCTGCCACTGAGCCACCATTGCGCCACCCTGTGCATACATTTTTATAGCAACTTTATTATAATTATAATTGTCAAAGTACATATGTCAAGTACATATGAATGGAGAAAGAAATTTTGCTAGAACCAAACAATGGAATCTTATTTAGTGATAAAAAGAAATGTGCTATCAAGCCACAAAAAGACATGGAAGAACATCAAATACATATTTCTTAGTCAAAGGAGCCAGTTTTAAAAACCTACATACTGGGGGTGCAAGAATAGTTCAGTGGTAGAATTCTCACCTGCCATGAGGGAGATCTGGGTCCAATTACTGGTCCATGTACTTCCTCTACCCCACCCCCCCAATAAAACAAGCAAAATAACCAAAAAAAAAAAAACCAAACAAGCAAAAATTCAACAAATGGTGCTGCAATTTCAGGATACTCACATGGAAAAATAATGCAATGTGAGCCTGCCATATAGCATACCAAAAAAAGCCTATATACTATATGATTCCAATTACATGACATTCTGGAAAAGGTAAAACTACACATAAAGTCAAAATATCAATGGTTGCCAGGGATTGGAGTGTGGGTGGGGGATGAATAGGTGGCACAGGAGTTTTCATTATTCTGTATGATACTCTAATGGTGGATACATGACATTATGCATTTGTCAAAACCCATAAAACTGTACAAGACAGAGTGAGCCTTAATGTAAATTATGGACTTTGGTTAATAATAACTTATTGATAATTGTTAATCAGTTATAGCAATATGCCACACTAATGCAAGATGCTAAACATGGGAAACTGTGAGCAGGGATGGAGGAAGTGTATAGGGAAATCTCTGTATGACTACCTCAATTTTATATGTTTAAAACAACTCTAAATATTAAAGCCTATTAATTTAATTTTAAAAAGAGGAAAAAGTTGAAGAGTTTATATTTTCTGATTTCAAAACATTTTTAAAGCTACAATAATCCTGACAGCATGATATTGGTGTAAGGATAGAAAAAATAGAATGCAGAAATAGTTCCACTCATAAATGATCCATTGCTTTTCTTCAAAGGATCATAGCACTACATGTCTGAACCAAAATGGCAAAACTTTTAGAAAAAAATGTGGGAGAAAATCTTGGTGAATTTGGATTGCATAAATATTTCTTAAATAAGGACACAATGGGCACAAATCATAAAGGGAGCAATGAAAAATAAAACATCATCAAAATTAAGAATATTCAGCCTTCAGTAGACATTATTAAGAAAACTAAAAAGGCAATATGATGAAGAGTGGTAGATTAAATATTTTCCAGACATATGTTTGAAAAAGAACTTGCATCTGGAATATTTAACAATTAAAACTCAATCATAATCAAAATGTAATCAAAAGTAATTTAACTTCAAAACTGGACAAAACTTTGCAAAAGACGCTTTACCCAAAAAAAGATATGACAAATAAACATATAAAAAGATGATTAACATCATGAGTCATTATGGAAATGCAAATTAAACACATATTAAAGTATAACTATACACCTATTAAAAGTCCTAACAATGTCAGATATTGACAAGGAAGTTGAACAACTGGCACTTTTACTGTTGCTGTTGATAATGGAAGCTACTGCAGCTACTTCAGAAAAGTTTGGTTGTTTCTTCAAACTTTAACCACCAAATTTGCATGTGACACTTTCCCATTCTTAGGTATTTCCCCCAAAGAAATGAAAACATATGTACACACAGACGTGTACATGAATTTTCATGCAGTTTTATATTAGTCCCAAACTATAAATATCTAACAGCTAGTGAATGGATAAACAAATGGCAAGATGGCCATACAGCTATTGTTACTCAGCACTAAAAAGGAATGAACTACTGATACATCTATACATGTGGATGATTCTAAAATGCATTAAGCTAAGTAAAAAAAAAGCCAATCATAAAAGTCTATATACTATATGATTCTATTTATTTGCGACTATGGAAAAGACAAAGTTATAGTAACAAAAAGCAGCCTAGTAAACATGGAGTCGAAGAAGGGGATTAGCCACCAAGGGTCATGAAAGAAATTTTGGGATTATGGAAATATTTGCTCAAACTAATTAAATTGTATATTTTAAATTGATTAATTTACTGTAAATAAATTATAATGGGATGTTTTAAAAAATCGTGCCTCCTAGTTATACACAAACTCCCTTTTTCACAGAAGAATCTTCAAATGCCATAGAGTATTTATGTTTATCTCTAACATAGCAGTATCAGTCAAACTGGATGGTATATCTCTCCCCTAAATACAATTCATACTTTATTACCTTTATACCTTTGCTCTTGATAGTCATACTTCTTTGTTTTTATAGTATAGCATTAGAAATCCTCTAAGTATATTTTAACAGTGATAGGGAAAGTAACTTGTTCTGTCACCAATATATCCAGGAAAGCTGGATTTAAGTCTGGCTCTATAGCAGCTTTCCTGATTCCAAATAAAATGGCTCTACACCATGGGTCTTCCTCCATATCCTTGAAACTGAATGCCCTGCAGCTCTGCCTGTCAAGCAGTTTCACCTCAAATGTGATCTAAATATATGCAATATTTCCATATTTTTAAAACTGATCAACTAATTTTACCCAGATCATTTTTTGTCATTTAATTACTTTGCTTGGTTTCATGCTATTGTGTATACCTGTCTCATCGCTCTAGTAGATTATGTGTCTGAAGGCAGGAACACATATTGCTTTATCTCTGGAGTGCCTGGCATACAACTTTTCATATAGGCTGCACTCACAGGAAAAATAGTTTTGTTTCTTTTCTGGGGGATGTTTAGGAACATTAAGTCAAATTGAATTTGTCAGAGGAAATAGCTCTTTGATTAAAACATGAGAAGACTAGCTATGTCCCGTGACTTACATATATTGTTCAGGACCTTTCATGAAATTTTTTTTGAAACCTATTATTTCACCTGGGTTCTTCCAGGAGAAAAATCATTTAAAGTACAAAAATTTAAATGGGTTGCATAGGTGGTTCAGTGGTAGAATGCTTGCCTTCCATGCAGGAGACCCAGGTTCAATTCCCTGACCATGCACTTAAAATAAGTATATATTAAGTGTATTTGTCTGATAAGATGCAGATATTTAAAAACCTTAAATTTAAAAAATGAAGCTAAATGGCAAAGCAGTGGGCTCTGGTGGGTGGTGTTTCTACCACAAAACTGTCTAGGAGAAACCATTGTCCTGCACATCCACACATTTTTCCACTTAATGAGTATTTTGGTTGTTTTATGCATATAATGTTGCATTGGCAAATGCTTGCTTAATGAACTGATGCTAATGAGAACTGAAGCCATGAACACATCAACTCTGATCCTTTAGTTCTTACATCACCTGAGTTTTCTCCAACCCTTGGAATAGATTTTCCAGATCCTTAAAACCAGGTTATTTTCTTCATGGTGTGGATGAAGGATGGAAGGATATCTAAAAGCAGAATTGGATCACTTAGCTCTAGTAGTTCTCCTTTAAGTGTTCATGGGCACTGGGCTCCACATCCACCTACAAATTGAAAAGCCAAATCCACAAGGATCATCATATCATCTTATTTATTTACTTTTCACACATTTTCAGTTTACTGAGGTAACTTGTGGTCTTTAAGTAGTTACGGACTGCCTTGTAATTACTGCGTACTAACCGATTGCGTCACTGGAGGATGATGATATTGCGAATTACTGATTATATATGTAGAACGGAATGATCAAAAGTTAAGAATTTTGTGTTGTTTGTTGTTATATTTTTCAAAAAATTAAAAAATTAATGAAAAAAAGAAATTATGTATGGAGAATTTAAGAGGTGCCAAAAAGCTAGAGAGAGGCAATTGTTTGAAATGCCATGAATTACAGATTTGTGAGCTCTTAGGGATTATTCAAAAGTAGCTAAGAAAGAAGCAGTGATTGTTGGGAGCCAGAATAGATTTAACAAAAGCACATCATATCAGGCTCATTTAGTTTCCCACTTTGACTATGTTATTAGATTTATATGTCACAAAATGTGTCCCAGAAATGCCATATATTTTTTTCAGTATGCAATTTAACAACTTTTTAAAAGAAATTCTAGAAAGTCTGTACACACGTAGATTAATAACTTGAATAACTACATTTAAAGATTATTTATTACCAGCTTGCTGTCAACCTCTAAGATAGTCCTTGACTCTGTGACAGCAATATTTTTAATCATAATTTGTATGACAATAAAGAAGATACATGTTCAGGAAATCAGTGAATGAACTCCTGATCTTGAAAAGGATGATGATTATGTTAGATGACAAAATAAAAATCTCAAAAGATCATGACGAGCCTGAGCAATAAACTGGATCTAACAGTGTGAATTTTAACAGGGATAAATGTTGGAGTGCAACTGAATTTAAAAGATGAACTCTTCAAGTTAAGGTGGGGCAGAGACATGTAAACGCATAATCATGTTAATTAACAATAAACTTGAATTTAATGTGCCTTGCCCTGGCTATAAAAAAGGGCAGCATAAATGTAATCTGTAGTAGAATAAATGTGAAAGCTACCAGAATAAGAGGTGTGAGAGCATTTCTTGTCTCTGCAGAGGAGCGTCACAATCAATTATTGGGGCTGTGCTTGATAGGATAAAAAGGTTGTGAAGAATGACCAATGTGTTTGGAAGATTGAAATCCATGCCATCTGAGAAACAATTAAAGGAATTAGGCTAAGCTTAGGAAGATGGAACTCTGGGGACAACATGATGGCAGCTTTACAATATTTAAAAAAAATGTGTAGAGGCAACAGAGTAGTTTAAGTGGTAAGAAACCATGGGGCCTCATGCAACAGCCCTGTAACCACAAAGGCTGAGGTCATCTTTGGACCTAAATTCAAGACCAGTACTAGCAGCTGGATCAGCTTCAGTGAACGCTGTTGAACAAATCTTTTAATAAATGAGTAAGAGAAATATTCAGGAGGAAGGGCTCCCTGATTTTGTCATCCTCCTGAAGGACAATATGGACTGAGAAAAGAATATTTCATAGAACTTGTTGACCTTTGAAAGCATAGTTTCTGTAGAGGTGAGATAGAAATCAAATTAAAAGATGAAATGGCAAAAAAAAAAAAGATGAAATGGCAATAAAGCTGTGATTTTAAAAAGACGTATATGAGATGGGATAATTTCTCAAAATGAGTTTGCCATCTCAGTTAAGATGCTTTTAAAGTGAACACAAGTGACAGGCAGCATAAGCATCAGGAAATTTGAACTAATTTTCTAGAACAGCTGTATGTAGTGTGGTGAAGATTGCCCAGGCATTCTAGGCATCACATTTCAGGATTCTTCTGTCACTGGGATGCATTCTCCTACCCAACTGATCCCAAGCAAGCCATTGTTGACCTCATATGAAAGCCTGGCTGGGCAGGGCCTTGTTGCTGAGAAGCAGCTCCTCTAGTGGGAGCATTCAGCATGCCCCTCAGTGTTTCAACCCTGGCCTTCCACTCAAAGAAGGGGCTATTGCAGGTGGGTTGGGGCAGAAATCTGTTTGTAACAAGAAGCAGCGGCTTAATTCCAAGCCTTCTTGAGGAGAAAATTGCTCCTTTTTCTTAAAATTGGGGTTATTCAGGATTATTCTTTTGAGACAGAGGAGATGGCGGGGGACAGCTAAGACCCTCTCAATCTGCTCACTCCATAGTGGCCAAACTGACACTATCCTCCACTGAAAATTGCCTTTAGCCTGGACATCATGTTGGAAGTCATGTTGGAAAGGATTTTATAATTCCCACCACACTGTGGTTGATAGGTAATGGTTTAATCATCTGCCACTATCATGTGTGTTATCATCTTACTCCATTTTTTATTAAATACTATACCTACAAACAACCAACTCTAAGGACCAAATTGTAGGCAACAGTTTTGAGCCATGGTGAGATGTAGTGGATTGGATCATGCATCCCAATTTAGATACCTTCTTGGTCTTGATTGGAGTTCTTGTTTACAGGAACATGTTCCTGAGAACACATTGTAAGTAGGATCTTTTGAAGATGTTATTTTAGTTAAGGTGTGGCTCTAAGAAATGAGGGTGGGCCTTAATCTGGATTATTGGAGACCTTTATGAATAGGAGAAATCTAGATATATTAAGAGAAAGTCAGAAGGTGGAGCTGGAAGCCCAATGTCAATGGAACCCAGAAGAGAAAGAAGAGGACATCATCCTGTGACAGGAGGTAAGAATATAAGCAAAGGAACCTAATGATCAAAGGCATCCGGCCCCAATATATTACAAGCTTTGTTGAGAAAGTATCACCTTGCTAATGCCTCAATTTTGGACTTCTGGACTCAAAACCATAAGCCATTAAATTCCCATTGTTTAAGCCAACCCATTCTGTGATATTTGCCCTAGCAGCTCCAGGAAACTAAGACAGGGTAGATATGTCTCTTCAAAAAGAAGCAAAATAAAATCACATTTTATGAGAAACAGAATTTTGGCATTGGGAAATATCCTGAATATTGAAAAAGAAAGGTTTCTAAATTTCTATGAAGACATGATGTTTTTCCAGACAGATAACATAGTTATGTTTCTGGCTGTGTATATTAATACTCCATCTGAAAAACAAGCTTTTACTCAAAAATAAATTCACAGCCTTTCACTGATTTTGAAATAAAACACTTTAGCATAAATTCCCTTCTGTTTAAGGGTCCTGAAGTGTGGGCAGCCTGGCAGCCACTAGCATGTTAACCTCAAATCAATTCCCTGATTATGCTGCCAAAAATATCCAGCCACTACTTTGAAAAGGGAGTGTGTGAATGAATTAAATGGGTTTTCTGGAGTCTTCGAAGAATAAATATCTGATTATATTTTTATTTATTGTGGGAAGCAAATTAACCAAATGATGCTGTGCTCCCTAGATATATCTTTAGTTCAAAGGAAATATGAAATGGACTGCAGAAGGCCATCTCTTGGCATTGCTGTGAACTTGTTATATTATTCAAGAATCTCTTGCAAATATTTTAGTGTTCTTTTCTGTTCCATGGCTCCATGGAACTTATATAGAACTCTCAGCCCATTTCTAATCACTCTTTCAATACACACACCCACACATACACCATTTCAATCTTAGTGATTCAAGCTCTGGATATTTTTTCAACTTAACCCTCTATCTTTCTCATCGTTAACTGTCACCTGGGAGTCCCTTAGAAGAATGATCAGGTAGTAATAATTAACACTAGAATAACACATATTTATCCACATTATTTCCATGTAAACCCATGGCACAAGGATTTGTACTTTAAGGATTAAGTGATATGATGAAAATTTCAGGGCAAAAGCACTGACTTGTAGAGATCACCTCAGTGCTCTTAAAACTCCATCATTTCAACAGCCTTCTTTAGGTCACACCCATGACACACAGTGGGGCTTGGAAAAAAAAAAAAAAGGAAGAACCCAAGAAGTTAAAAGTTTTCTTTTCTGAATTATTTTTATTTTTGATCACTGATTTTTACATCTTTCTTACCATGCCATTGCCATTTCCGTCCATGCTGTTGGTGTGATGAGAGTATGTGATGATTGTTCTTTTCTCCCAGCATTACTAAGTGTGCTCATTTAAGACCTATCTTATCAATAAATGGAATAAGCAATGTATGGGGACATCAGCAAAACCAGTGTTCTCCCAAATGCCCCCTCCTATTGGTTTCATTCATATTTTCAAAAAATAAAACATTTCATCCTGCAATCAAAGATTAGATTTAAAATAGTTAAAATATTTGGAACTTCCATGTAGTACCACACTATCTCCTAACCTCACAATGATGAAAAACTGATCCTGGTCTGAGAGGGTCAGGGGCAAACACCATCGGTTAGAGATTAAAAATGCCAAAATTCGTCTTCATCCAAATTATACATTTTCAAGGGGCAAACTTGGTGATGATTCTGGTTTTACACTCCTGTAGACATTTGATACTCACTGGCTCTATCATATATTTTGACTGATGTGACAGGCTGAATGAGTCTTTTCTATTATAAGTGAAGTAAAAGAAATGTCTTATTAATGTAAGGATATTTTTATTCTTGGACACAGCAGTGGTATAGAAAAAAGTCCCATTTTTGGGTTGTCTTTGTATGTCCAGTCTTATATTCTAATAAGTGACGTTAGTCAACCATTAGTTACTTTTTATTTAATTATTTCCAAAGAACAGACATTGCTTCAGTGCAATGAATGCGTTTTCTTCTCTTGCAGGGTAGCTAACAGCCCAGAAATGGAAATCGTTTGTTCCCTTGTCAGCATGGGACATTTTGAGAGGGCTGAAAAATAATATTTATGTCTTCAAATTTGTGTACTGTGCTTTTAGAAAAAAGTCAAGATAGTTGTTTACTAATCATAACTTAAAGTACTATTGCCAGAGAAAGGGCCATGATTAATGAACAAACATAAATCATGGAGTTAAACAGCAATGGGTTACCCTGGATTTAGATTTTTCTATACATAGTGAGAACTCAGTATATCTGCATTTGCCAGTGGTAAATATATAGACAACTAGACATTCTACAGACGATTAGTAGTCAATGAGCAATGGCTATGATAGCAAACATTTAGCTGCATCTCCCCAAATAAGCCACCATGTGGCCAGATGAAATCTTTTTGCTTTGTCACCTGGCATCCAAATCATTTCTGATCAAGACACACATCCTCAGGTTTCTTATAAAATTCAGCCCCTCTCTTTATGGAGATAGACATGATCTCAAGGGGGTCCTGGGCAGGGGACAGACACATTGCAGTTCCCCTTCTCAGCGCTCTCTCTCCAACCCCTTGACCTCCATGTACAAATAAACCATCACACATCCCTTCTCCACTTTCTAAAAATATGCCTCTTATTCTCTGAATCCACATGCCTTGAGAATTCAAGTGCCTTTGTTGGGTCTTTTTGGTTCCAATAATAAAAAGCAACCCCAACAAATTAAATAAAATGTTACCAAAAAAGGTCACTTCTGGGGGTAAAAATAGCACATGTAGGTCTCAGACCATTGAAAATCACCAGGAACGCAGGATATTTCTCTCTGCTCATCTATTCTCTGTACAGTGGCTTTTGTTAATTGTACAAGGACAAAAGAATTTACCTTCTCCCCAGTAACACATGAATGTACACTTACTCCATTTGAGAAGTATGAGAAACTGAAATGCAAAATCCAGTTACAACAATTTCAGTGAGAGAGATCACAATTGAAGTTTTTTTTGTTCTGGCTTCTAATAGTGACATACCAAGTATTATTGACACATGGAAAAGATAATTTTTAGCACCTCCTTCCTCTGATACACTGAATTATTTTCAGTAACAATCATGAAATGAAACAAATAATAATGGCCAGAACACATTTGCAACAAATGAAAATATTCTTTTATTGATTGTTCTCTATATAATCATGTTCAGTGAAAATAAATATATAACATATATACTATAGTTCAATAAAAGGAAGAAAATGATGAAAAGTAGATAGAAGAATTATATCAGGTGGGCCATGGTGGCTCACTGGCAGAGTTCTCACCTGCCATGCACAAGACCCAGGTTCATTTCCTGGTGCCTGTCCATGTAAAAAATAAATAAATAAATAAATAAATAAATAAATATATCTACTTACTGATCTGCCATAGTAAAGAATAAAACTTTACAGTTTCTGTCTTTCAGCCTTAACTTCTTCAAATTTGTCAGTCATTACAAAAATTGATCTTTTTCCTAGTTTTAAGTTCAGTAGATTGTAGAAAGTATGCGGATTTTTATCTTCATTCATAGTTGATCAAAAACTATGATCAAAAACACTTTTTATTAATTTTAAATTCTCAAAATTATTTTACATGAAAAGAAAGATAAACAAAAAGCTAGGAAAATTCTCAAAGCTCAGAATACATTTGGCACAGATTCATAAAATCTCATTTCACAACAAATTTCTGAAATTGTCAGGGGGTCACTGTTTTCGCTTCTTCAAGAATTATCCAGGTGGCTTTTCACATGTCTTTGAACCCCAAATAGTTTAAATAAAGACCAACTCCAAGTGGTCACTTAGACGAACAAAACTGAAGGAATCCCAGTTCTGTTTCTTCCCCTTTACCATCCTTGTAATATAACTGCTTAAACACAGGCATACATATTATATAAGGGGTTAGTTATGAACTGCAGGTGAAGGGAACTTGAATGCTTTTTAAAAAAAATATTTTTATTTATAAATCTTCACACACATACAGTCTATACACAGTGTGCTAGTTTGAATCTGTTGTATGCCCCAGAAAAGCCAAGTTCTTTAATTCTCATTCAGTATTGCTGGGTGGGGACTTTTGATTGTTCCAATAGAGATGTGACCCACCCAATTGTGGGTGATACCTTTTGATTAGCTGGTTTCCATGGAGCTATGTCTCCACTCATTCAAGGTAGAGTTACCTACTAGAGCCCTTTAAGAAGGAACCATTTTGGAAAAAGCTTTAGAGCCACCAGAACCTACAGAGCCAACAGAATCGACTGGGGCCCTGGGAAGCCAATGAAGAGAAAGCTAGCAGATCTCACCATGTGCCTTTCCAGCTGAGAGAGAAATGCTGAATGTCATCAGTCTTCCTGAACCAAGGTATCTTTCCCTGGATGCCTTAGATTGGGCATTTTTATAGTGTTGCTATAATTTGGACATTTTTCATGACCTTAGAATAATAAGTTAGCAACTTAATAATCTGCTGTTCCATTTCTGGTATATTGCATCCTGGCAGCTTACTACCTAGAACATACAATATACAATTAGTGGCTCACAATATCATCACATAGTTGTGTATTCATCACCATCATCATTTTAGAACAAATAATTTGCATTACTCCAGAAAAAGAAAGAAAAAGAAAACCAAAAAAAACTCATAGATCTCATACCTTTTACGCTCCCTCTCATTGACTACAAGCATTTCAATCTATCCAATTTTTACCCTTTATCCCCCTATCAGTTATTTACTTTTATCTTTATTTTATTTTACTGATCTGTATATATCCTGGATAAAAGAAGCATTAGGTCAAGGTTTTCACAATCACTTGGTCACAGTGTAAAAGCCATATAGTTATACAATCATCTTCAAGAAGCAAGACTACTGGAACCCAGTTCAACGTTTTCAGGTACTTCCCTCCAGCCACTCCAATATACCACAAACTAAAAAGAGATGTCTATATAATGCACAACAATAACCTCCAGTATAACCTCTCAACTCTGTTTGAAATGTCTCAACTACTGAAACTTTATTTTGCCTCATTTCTCTCTTCACCCTTTTGGTCAAGAATGCTTTATAAATCCCATGATGCTGGGTCCCAGCTCACCCCAGGAGTTCTGTCCCACATTGCCAGGGAGATTTATACCTGTGGGTGTCGTGACCCATGTAGGGTAGAGGGCAGTGAGTTTCAATTGCTGAGTTGGCTTACTGAGAGAGGCCACATCTGAGCAAAAAAAGAGGTTCTCTTTTTTTGGCATAATTATAAATGCGCTTAGCTTTACCTTTGCAGGTATAAGTTTCATTTGGGCAAACCCCAAGACTGAGGGCTAAGCCTATTGAATTGGTTGTCCCCACTGCTTGTGAGAATATAACATTCCCCAGCTAAGGAAGTTTAATATTTCCTCCTTTCTCCCCAGTCCCCTAAGGGGACATTGCAAAATTTTATTTAACTTTTTTATTGTACAGTAAAACATATATACAAAGTGAAGAAATAAAAAAGTAATAGTTTTCAAAGCACTCTTCAACAAGTGGTTACAGGACAGATCAAGAGTTTCTCATGGGCTACCATTTGATCCTCTCAGATTTTTCCTTCTAGCTGCTCCAGAATATAGGGGCCTAAAGGGCTTAAATATTTTCTTATCATCATAATCGACTTTTTTTCCTTCTTTTTTTTTTGTGAAGAATAACATATATACAAAACTATACATTTCAAAGCACAGCACCACAATTAGTTGTAAACAAATTTCAGAGTTTGACATGGGCTACAATTTCACAATTTTAGGTTTTTACTTCTAGCTGCTCTAAAATACTGGAGACTACAAGAGATATCAATTTAATGATTCAGCATTCATATTCATTTGTTAAATCCTATCTTCTATGTAAAACTCTACCACTGAGCTTTCCATTCATCACTTTAGGGGTGTTTGGGCTATGGCAAGTCTAAATTTTTGATACTGGAAGGGTCTGTTACTAATATTGGGTAGGGAGATGGAAGTATCTGATGTTCTAGAGAGGCTGGGCTAGGTTTCAGGACTTATCTGGACCAGAGGCCCAACTGGAGGTTGTAGGTTTCTGGAAAGTTACTCTAGTGCCTGGAACCCTTGTGAAATCTTATATATTTCCCTAGGTGTTCTTTAGGATTGGCTGGAAGGGTCCTGGTTACAATAGGTAGCAAGGTCTAACTGAAGCTTGCGTAAGAGCAACCTCCAGAGTAGCCTCATGACTTTATTTGAATTCTCTCTGAAACTGATACTTTATTAATTATACTTCATTTCCCCCTTTTGGTCAGTATGGAATTGTTGATCTCATGTACCAGGCCTGGATTCATCCCTAGGAGTCATCTGGGGGAGGGCAATGATTTCACTTGCAGAGTTGGGCTTAGAGAGATTGAGACCACATCTGAGTAGCAAAAGAGGTCCTCCAGAATTAATTCGTAGGCATGCCTATAGGTAGTCTAAGCTCCTCTGCTACCTACATAAGCTTCACAAGAGTAAGCCCCATGATCAAGGGCCTGGCCTACTGATTTGGATATCCCTAAAGTTTGACACAGTATCAGGGGATTCCCTGATGGTAAGGTTTAATAGTTCCATATTCTTTCTCGCCTCCTTCAGGGGACTAATCCTTTTTGATTATATACTTAATATACTCTAGGATGTTTCCAGGCATTACAATAATTCTACGGGATTAAAGGACCTCTTTCTTATTCTTGCTCATTGTGTTTCAATTGTTCAAATGAGTATACAGATAGTTTGAATTAGATTATGCACTACAGAAAATTTCCATTCCAGATCAAATAAACCTTTCTTCCATTGGTCTCAAAGAGTATGTGCATTTCTAAAACATGGCCACTATATTCCTTACCCCTATGTTCTGAATTACTCTAACCCAAACTGTTTGGCTTCATTCTTATCTCTAAATATCAAGTTATATATATAAAACAGCCTTTCAAAATCCAGAAATAATAATCTGGACTTAATGTGTCTGCTCAAAAACAATCTAGGACCCTGTTTTCTTATAAGCATTTTCTGAAGGTGACCATACCACTGTTGTTCTTTTGTTTCTGGCTTATTTTGTCTCACCAAATGTCCTACATGTTCATTCATGTTGTTGCATGCCTCATGATGTTGCTCTTTTTTGTAGCAGCACAACCTTCGTTCAAGAGTATATACTATTGTTCGCCAATCTGCTTCTCCATCAGTGCATCCTTCAGCCACCTGCATTCATCAGGCATCATGTAGAGGGCCCAAAGTCCACAGTCCATCAACATTCTCAATTTTAGATAATTTAATTGTTCTCAAAAGAAAGAAAACCAATAACCACATCCACACCAAACAGGGAATCTAAACCTCCTCTTAACTGTTGTCCCTCCCCCCCATTCTTTACCTCTGCCATTGCTGTGGTAGGCCTGATGGTTACCTTTTGAACATAGGTCATAGCATGCAATAGCAGTCTTCCCCTGTACCCTGGACTTAAACACTCTTTATACAAGAATCATATCTTTGAAGTAATTCCTGGGAGAACTAATTCAAATTTCTAGTGTGAATCAGTGGGACATGTACATCTATACAACCCCTTTCAATCTTTTAATTTTCAATATGGTAATATTACTTATATACTCAAGAGAATCACCTTTGCTCCTATCTATTCCCTTACATTGGAGTTCAACCTCATTAGCTAACAGTTTACCCATATCTAGCTTCTGCGTATCTCTAAGTCCCCTATATTCTGTATTATAAGCCTCTGATTATACCTTTATGCTGGTCATAAAAGTGGAATCATACAGTATCTATCCTTTTGTGTCTAGCTAGCTTCATTCAGCATTATACCCTCAAGGCTCATCCATCTTGTTATGTACTTCAGGACATCATTTTTTCTTACTGCTGCATAATATTTCATCATATGTATATACCACATTTTGTTGACCCACTCATCTGTTGATGGACATTTGGTTTGTTTCCATCTTTTGGAGATTGTGAATAATGCTGCTATGAATATTGGCGTGCAAATGTCTGTTTGTGTTGTTGCTTTCAGTTCTTTGGGTATATACCAAGTAGTGCTATTGCTGGGTCATAGGGCAACTCAATATTTAGTTTCCTAAGGAACCACCAAATGGTCTTCCATAGTACCCACTTCCATAGTAGCTGCATCATTGTACAGTTCCACAAGCAGTGTATAAGTGTCCCAGTTTCTCCACATCCTCACCAACATTTATAGTTTCCTGTTTGTTTAATAGCAGCCATTCTTATAGGTGTGAGGTGGTATCTCATTTTAGTCCTGATCTGCATTCCCCTTGTACCCAATGAAAATGAGCATCTCTTCCTGTGCTTTCAAGCCATCTCTATTTGCTCTTTAGAAAAATGTCTATCATATCTTTAGCCCATTTTATAATTGGGTTGTTTGTTCTTTTGTTGTTGAATTGTATGATTGCTTTGTACATACATGAAATCAAGCCTTTGATATGTGATTTCCAAATATTCTCTCCCATTGAGTTGGCTGCCTCTTCACCTTTTTGACAAAGTCTTTTGAAGTACAGAAGCAATTGATTTTGAGGAGTTCCCATTTATCTATTTTTTCTTTTGTTGCTTGTGCTTTGGGTGTAAAGTTTAGGAAGCTACCTCCTATTACTAGGTCTTGAAGATGTTTCCCTACATTTTTTCCCAGAAGCTTTATGGTGCTAGTTCTTATATTTAGGTGTTTGATCCACTTTGAGTTAATTTTTGTGTAGGGTATAAGATAGGGGTGTTCTTTCATTCTCTTGGCTATTGATATCCAGTTCTTCCATGCCCAATTATTGAAAAGACCACTTTGTCCCAGTTCAGAGGATTTGGGGGCCATGTCAAAGATCAGTTGACCATAGATTTGCTGGTCTATTTCTGCACTTTTGATTCAATTCCATTGGTCAATGCTTCTGTCTTTGTGCCAGTACCATGTTGTTTTGACCACTATGGCTTTAAATTCAGGGAATGTTAATCCTCCCATTTTGTTCTTTTTTAGGATACTTTTAGCTATTCGGAGTCTCTTTCCCTTCCAGATGAATTTGGTAGTTGGTTTTTCCACATCTTCAAAGTAGGTTTTTGTAATTTTGATTGGTACTGTGTTGAATCTGTATATCAATTTGGGGAGAATTGACATCTTAACTATGTTTAGCCTTCCTTAACTATGTTTAGGAGGATAAACATGAGCAGGGAATGTCTTTCCATCTATTTAGATCTCTTTTGATTTCTTTTAGCAATGTTCTATAGTTTTCTATGTACAAGTCCTTTACCTCCCTAGTTAAGTTCATCCCTAAGTATTTGATTCTTTTAGTTGTTATTTTGAATAGAATTTTTTCCTTAAGTGGCTCCTCATTTAGGTCATTGCTTGTATATAGAAATGTTACTGATTTTTGCACACTAATTTTATATCCTGCCACCTTGCTGAATTTGTTTATTAGCTCAAGTAACTTTGCTGTAGAGTTCTCAGAACCTTCCAAGTATAGTATCATGTCATCTGCAAATAATGAGTCTTATGTCTTCTTTTCAAACGTGGATGCCTTTTATTTCTTTGTCCTGCCTGACTGCCCTAGCTAGAACTTCCAGCACAATGTTGAATAACAATGGTAACAGTGGGCATCCTTGTCTTGCACCTGATCTTAGGAGGAAAGCTTTCATTCTCTCTCCATTGAGTATGATGCTGGCTCTTGGTTTTTCATATATTCCCTTTATCATATTGAGGTAGTTATATTTGATTCCTATCTACTGGAGTGTTTTTATCAGAAAAGGATGCTGGATTTTCTTTAATGCTTTTTCAGCATCAGTGGAGATGATAATGTGATTTTTCCTTTTCGATTTGTTAATGTGCTATATTACATTAATTGCTTTCCTTGTGTTGAACCATCCTTACATTTCTGCTATAAACCCACCTGATCGTGGTGTATAATTCTTTTAATGTGCTGTTGGATTCTATTTGCCAATATTTTATTGAGAATTTTCACTAGGGAGATTGGTCTGTAGTTTTCCTTTCTTATAACAACTTTACCTGGTTTTGATTTTAAAATATATTAGCTTCATAATATGGTTAGGTAGAGTTCCTTTTTCCTCAATTTTTAGAAAAGTTTGTTCAAGATTGGTGTTAGTTCTTTATGGAATGTTTGATAAAATTCCCCTCTGAAGCCGTCTGGCCCTGGGCTTTTCTTTGTAGGAAGATTTTTGATGACTAATTAAATTTCTTTACTTGTGATTGGTTTGTTGAGGTCTTCTATTTCTTACTGAGTCAGTGTAGCTTGTTTGTGTTTCTCCAGGAATTTTTCCATTTCATCTAAGTTGTCTAGTTTATTGGCATCTAGTTGTTCATAGTATCCTCTTATGATATCTCTTATTTCTTCAGGGTCTGTGGTAACACACTCCTTCTCTTTTCTGATTTTAGTTATTTGCATCCTCTCTCCTTTTTCTTTGTCAGTCTTGCTAGTGACTCATCAATTTTACTGATTTTCTCAAAGAACCAAGTTTTGGTTTGATTGATTCTTTCTATTGTTCTTTTGTTCTCCCATTCATTTATCTCTGTTTTAATCTTTGTTATTTCTCTTCTCCTATTTGCTTTGGGCTTAGTTTACTGTTCTTTCTCAAGTTTCTCCAGATGTGCTGTTAAGTCCTCAATTTTTACTCTTTGTTGTTTTTTAATACTGGCATTTAGAGCAGTACATTTCCCTCTCAAAATAGCCTTTGCCACATCCCATAAGTACAGATATGTTTCATTCTCATTTTCATTCATCTCCAGATAGCTACTGATTTCTCTAGCAATTTCTTCTTTGACCCACTGGCTGTTTAAGTGTGCGTTATTTAATCTCCATATATTTGTAAATGTTCTCATTCTTTGGTGGCTTTTGAGATCCAGCTTCATCCCATTGTGATCAGTGAAAGTGCTTTGAATAATTTCATTGTTTTCAAATTTATAAAGACCTGTTTTGTGCCCCAGTATACGATCTATCCTGGAGAATGTTCCATGAGCATTAGCGAAGAATGTATAACCCCATGCTTTGGGGTGCAATGACCTATATATGTCTGTTAGGTCTAATTCATTTATCAAGTTATTTAACTTCTCTATTTCCTTGTTGATCTTCTGCCTGGTTGTTCTATCTATAGAGGAGAGTGGTGTATTGAAATCTCCTACTATTATTGTTGAAACATCTATCACTCCCTTCAGTTTTGCAAATGTCTGTCTCATGTACTTTGGAACTCCTTGATTGGGAGCATAAATATTTATGATTTTCATATCTTCTTGGTGATTTGACCCTTTGATTAGTATATAGTATCCTTCTTTGTCTCTTATGATGTCTTTACATTTAAAGTCTGTTTAGTCCAATATTAGTATAGCTACTCCTGCTTTCTTTTGGTTACAACTTGCATGGAAAATCTTTTTCAATCCTTTCACTTCCAATTTATTTGTATCCTTGTGTCTAGGATAAGTCTCTTATAAGCAGCATATAGCTGGATTATGTTTCTTAATCCACTCTGCCAATCTGTATCTTTTGATTGGTAAGTTTAGTTCATTAACATTTAAAGTTATTACTGAAAATGCATTTCTTGATTCCACCATCTTTTTATTTTATTTTAGTCTAATATATTTATTAAATATATTCTTTTCCCTCTTTTTCTTTGTATTCTTTAAATTACCCTCAGTGGTACTCTTCAATTCTGTGCCCTCCTCCAGACATCCCTCTCCTGTCTTTGTTTTTCAGCCAACAGAACTCCTTTTAGTATTTCTTGTATAGCCAGTCTCTTGTTGACAAATTCTTTCTGGACTTCTTTCTCTGTAAAACTTTAATCTCTTCCTCAGTTTTAAAGGACAATTTGGCTGGGTACAGAATTCTTGGCTAGAAGTCTTTCTCTTTCAGGATCTTGAATATATCATCCCAGTGCCTTCTCACCTCCAGGGTGCTAGTTGAGTAGTCTGAACTCAGTCTTATTTGATTTCCTTTGTATGTTGTAGATTGTTTTTCTCTTGCCACTTTCAGGATTTTCTGCTTCTCTTCAACATTTGACAGATCAATTCGTATGTGCCTTGGGGACAGCCTTTTTGGATTTATTCTGTTTGGAGTTTGTTGGGCTTCTTTGACTTATAGATTCATGTCCTTTATGAGGGTTGGGAAGTTTTCCCCCATTATATCCTCAACTACTCTTCCTAGCCCTTTTCTCTTCTCTTCTCCTT